>QLTV01000867.1:2431482-2444998 GCA_003457575.1 Thermophis baileyi | reverse complement strand
TATCCACATCCACTCGGTCTTATCTGGGTTTAGCTTGAGTCTGTTAACTCCCATCCAGACCCTTACATCGTCCAGGCACCGGTCTATTACGTCCACCGCTTCACTGAATTGACGAGGGGTGGAAATGTACAGCTGGGTGTCATCAGCGTATTGTTGAAACCTCACCCCATGCCGTCGGATGATCTCACCCAGTGGTTTCATGTAGATGTTAAATAAAAGGGGAGAGAGGACCGAACCCTGAGGCACCCCGCACTCAAGGGGCCTAGGGGTCGACCTCTGCCCCCCTGCCAACATCGGTTTTAAGCCTAGATCTTGCTGAACTACAACTCCAGCAAACCTAGGCAACATTGCCAATAATTAGGGATGCCACAAAGATAGTTTGTGGCATCCCTAATTAGGGATGAAGGAATGAAGAGTGACACATTATCCATCCCTACCTCACATCAGAAACCTTGTCCTAACATTGGGATGTCATTTCACATACCAAAACTTTCTTGACCAGCCATTGTTGACAAATCATAAAGATACATTGTTGACAAATCATAAGAGCCGAGGTGGCGCAGTGGTTAGAGTGCAGCACTGCAGGCTACTTCAGCTGACTGCTAGCTGCAGTTTGGCAGTTCGAATCTCACCGGCTCAAGGTTGACTCAGCCTTCCATCCTTCCGAGGTGGGTAAAATGAGGACCCAGATTGTTGGGGGCAATATGCTGACTCTGTGAACCGCTTAGAGAGGGCTGTAAAGCACTGTAAAGCAGTATATAAGTCTAAGTGCTATACCCATCCCATTCCCATTTTACAGCAATCTGAAGAAGTTACTGTTTTTAATATCTGAACAAGCATTTTGCTGCCGGAAGTCAAAAATGGAAAACTATTTTTAAAAATTTGGACTGTATATATTTGTTTATGTTTTACTTCTTTTTTATTTTCTATTAAGTAACAGTATTAAGTAAACCATATAATGACTTCAACATCACATGAATTGATAGGAATTGACAGAGAATAGCTATCCTTCCAATATTGCCCTTTTAAAATACTTTTAATTGCAATGGTAAAACTATGCAATATCTAACTATATAGTCCCTCTGTTAATTTCCAATATAATTAAGAGAATATGATCATCTACAAAAATAATGAATGCTCAAAAAGAAAAATAAATTTTCTTTCAAAGGGAGCCACCCTAGCACAAGACCAAACCTTATTAACTAATGTTGTGTTTTGAATACCAGATTCCTAACAATTATATTTATCTACACCATTTCCCCCATAAAAGGCTTATATACACCCATGAGACTTTTTATTGAATTAATTCCCTGCATTACTAAGGGGGAGCAGGGGAAGGGATAGGAAGCAAAACTGGCATGCAGGGTGTCATTGACAGGTAAAGCCATTTCTTTCCCACTGCATTCTCCATATCTTCTGTACCCATGTCCCAAAGCTGAGTACCCTTCAGTCTGCCACCTTTCTGATTCCTTTGGGCCCTTCACCTCCTTTTCTCAGGACAGAAGTTGATATGAAAAATGTAAGAATTGACAGCAGACATTTACCTAGGAAAAGCCTTCATATGAATGACTTGGGTGGTTAAAGTGAACCCAGACATTCCCTACCATGATTAGGAATCATAAATTAAGTTTGCTGCCTGGTAGATGCATGAACACTTTCCATCCTAATATGAGCTCTCCATTCCTCTTGAATCATAACTGTTGTTTTCTTTCTTTTACCTCCCTCAGACTTGCCAGATACAATAATTTAGTTCATTATCCACTCATATCTTCACAACAAGTTAAGCTGTATCCTTATGTCATTTTGGAATATGTGCATGAGTGTGTGCAAATTTAAATATTCCCACATATAGTATCTTGGAAACTTCCCTGGTACTGAGGAACTAATCCTTGATATATATTTTTTACCCTGATTTTGCTTCAAATGAAGAGTTTGCCTGAGTTTGGAATTGGACAGAACAAATACAAACTGAAAACCATTACATTGCAGAGTACTTCTGATCAGGATTCCAAATGCTCCATTCTTTTGAGATGTTCCTAAATTGTGCAAAATCGTTACCGTTTTGCTTACAAACACAGGCATTTTCTGTGTTGAGCATAAATGCAAGGTAAAGGGAGGGTGGTAGAAAAGCAGCATGTGAAAGAGATTCTTCCAATGTGAGGCACACCTTTCCAGAATTCTAGTCCAAATTCTAGTTTTATCTCCTCCTTAGGGATACACTGCCTCTCTCCCTTGAATTCCCATTCTCCCCCCCCCCCGCCCCCTGCATATGTGTTTTGTGCTCACTGAGAAAGTCTGTTTCACAGGGCTCTTGGAGAGCATGCTTCCGCTTTGAGTCTTTTATCATTTTCTGCATTTTGCCACTGTTGCCTGGTACTTTCTTCATGTTAATGGATGGTTCTGTTTTGGGAGAACTTAGTATAAACATGCAGGTCACTCAGGGTCCAGGGTTTAAGCCAGTGTCTAAAGAGGTTGGAAAACAGAAGTCTAAAAAGCAGTATTTACTCTAAAGTGGACTTTATTTCAGGTGCAATTCTTTTTTTAAAAAAGTTCTAAGCATTTACAAGTGCAGCCAATCTGCATGCAAGTATATACAGATACAGATTAATAGAGTTGGAAGGGACCTTGTAGGTCATCTAGTCCAACCCCCCATTCAAGCAGGAGTCCCTACACCATTTCAGACAAATGGCAGTCCAAGCTCCTCTTGAAAGTCTCAAGTGTTGGAGCTCTCACAACCTCCGAAGGCAAGCTGTTCCACTGGTTGATCGCTCTCACTGTCAGAAAGTTTCTCCTTATCTCCAGGTTGAATCTCTCCTTGGTCAGTTTCCATCCATTATTCCTTGTCTGGCCTTCTGGTGCCTTGGAAAACAGCCTGACCCCCTCCTCTCTGTGGTAGCCCCTCAAGTCATTGGAGCGTGAGGTTTTTGCACATAATGAAGTGTGAGTACTGATCTGAGAACTAATCCGAGGTAGATCTTAAGCAGCCCAAGCTTTGGCCTTAAATGAATAGTGAGCAACTCCCTCACAGAGCCTTTCCAACCTGCTAAGAAATATAATTGGGAATCTGCAGGATTTTTCATGCCTTATTCTCTCAACCCATCTTGAAAGAATTGACAAAAAATCCTGATGAATAATATAAATGACCAGAATTAAGCTAATTTACCAGAAAGCTATGAAATAAAGAAATATCCTAATTATTACATCTATTATCATCCTGGAACAAACCCCTGCATTCTGATAAAACCTAATTATGCTCTTCATCCTTTAGTGTCTGGGAAATTGATAATATGCTAGAAAGTTTGAATAATCCAGATCTTATGTTTCCTTCTCTAATATGCATTCAAAACTCTCCTGTACCACATCAAGTTAGATTTTTTTTTATCATTCAAATATATGGCCAGCCTCTAGGTAATGGTGACTATGATGCAGAAATGGAATGTCTCTTCAACAAAATCCTCCCAGTCTTCACTAAAAGACTGGCATTTGCTGATTGCAGATACATAAAAAATGAGATTCTCAGCCTACCTAATGACATCTAACCTGGATGCTTATTGCCTTTGATTTCAGACAAACATCTCTGTACTGCTTTGAAAGTTGAGATCCAACTCACCCTGGTAAAATGTAACTAGCTGATTTTACTGGTTTCATATAGACGTGTGTTTGTTGCCTTCCTTAATCTTCCTGTCTCCATATCCAAATAAACTTGTTTTTATATCTGGACATTTGGGTCTATTGTGTTGTTTTTTTTAATTCTCATAAAAGGTTTCTAACATAGTTATTATGTTAGAACAAAATTGAATTTTGTTCAATTGTTTGTTGAGCTTTTGTTCTGTGTTCGTATTTCTGGGCTATGGGAAAGGATTTACAGTGACTTTATTCTTCCTAGAGCTGGGCTATGGGTGCCCTCGTCAAAATGCCCAGAAACTCTTCCCTTGGCCAGATGCCCATCTTCCATGAGAGAAGAATCCTTGGAAAGCAGCAGATTTTCACAAGCAAAGCTCCTCCCTCCCAAATCCCCATCTGCCCCACACTTCTGCAGGTTATTTTCCAACATATTCCTTTCTATCACAGAGCAGCTGATTTACACATAATATTCAGTTGTGAATTGTTGCAAAAACTCTACATACTATTGATAAATTCAACATCTTAATCTGTTGACAAATACCTTCATGTAAAAAAAAAACACCCGGTTATATTTCTATGAAATGTTAACTTTGTTTGCAAAAAGAAAAGAAAAAAAAAACATTTTTTATCAAGTTCAATTTCTGAAGCCTTCCTCAGGATTCTTTTTCAGCCAACAGCCCTGGACTGACCAACAACAACAACAACAATGGCTACCATACTTCTTTATAGATCAGCCCTGGCTACTCTGGCCTGGACTGGATCTCTCCCTTCGTCTCAGCAGGGGGAATGTCTGACCACCTAAAAAGCCTAACACCACTTTCAAAAACTTCACTAATGCAAGATTTACAAAACCACAAATGCAACTCTCAGGGAATATATGCACCCTCCAAAAACAATTTTCCATACCTACAAAAAGCATTTGTACCTTGTTTGCTATAGAAAAATCTGTAGCAAAAAAAACAACAAAAAAAGAATGTAAGCTGTATATTCATAGAGAAACAGCTTTTTTCTGCTTCTCAAGTAGAAAGAAAGAGGAGCAAACCAGGAATGGGCCAAAAAAGAAAGTACTGTACAATATGCAAAATTGACTAAGACTTGGTAACAAACTATTATTAACCCTAGGGATATGTACTATATCATACTCATCCATATTTCACGTTAAATGGTTCAATTTTATAGTAGAACTGTAACTGTATGTAGTAAAGTAGAATCTCTACAAAGCAGCTCAAACTGAATCTATGACTTTAACCTGGGATTGATCAATGATTTAGAACTTCAAAATGCTACAAAAGCAGGGCTGATATCTATAAAAACTTGTACATTGTTTTGGCTTCTCAATACTATACAACACCAGGTGCACCTTTTATTACCGAGGCTAGTTTTCAAAAACGTTTTCATATAATTATTAGAAATTTGAAATGACCTAAGGTCCTGAGGTCAAAACAGTTAATAAAGAGATGATGCAGCTGTTTTTGAAGTTGAAACAGAGTATTTCAAGTTCTGAACATTTCTAATTTGCATTTTGTACTCTGTTGCTTTCTAGTTGCAGAACTTTGGAGAAGCCCTTCATCTGTATCAAATGGACTTGCACTATGATGCACAATGCCCATTGCAAAGCATTGGTTCATTCTAAATAGATGTAGGATATCATAGAAGAAATCATCACCAAATGGTAATAGGAAAATTTATGGACCATCCCCAAATTTTGGTATTAATGTTTAGGGTATACTCAAATTATTATACGTATTTAAATACTGCATCTTATTAGCAAATGTCACCAGTAGTAACAAAAAAACAATAAAGTCTATCAGTACGTAATGTGGCAGATTTAAATTTTTCATTCAATAATTATTAAACAATAAAGAGAAGGAGGTCAATTAAAATTACTCCCAATTTGTAGACTCTTTTTAAATTAAAAAAAACCATTTGTTTCAAACTGGACAAGCATTTTTCTCCAAATAGTAGATTTTAAAAAAAGGTAAAGGTTTCCCCCTGTCCAGTCATGTCCTAATCTAGGGTTGGTGCTCATCTCCATTTCCTAGCCAATGGAGACAGCGTTTTCCAAAGATGCTTTGTTACCTGATCTCCATGCATTTGCATGCTTTCAGGAGCAAGGTGACTCATGTGGTTAAGATGCTGGGTTGGAGGTTAGCAAGCCCATGTTCAAAACCCAAGTGTTGCCATTGGGCAGGGTGAGCTTCCGTCCTTTGCTCCAGATTCTGCCAGGGACATGGAAAGTCCCCCAACTGGGCATTCACGGGCAATGGTGATGGCATCAATTAAACCAGAAGCACCTTGGAGCTTCTAACACAACTGTGATGCAATGCATGATTTCAAATTGCTAGGTTGGCAGGAACTGTGGTAAGAACAGGTACTCACTCTGTCATGTGTACTTGGGTCTCAAACTGTCAACTTTCTGGTTGACAAGCCCAGTGTCAAATGCTGGGCCACCATGCCTGCTAAAATAGTAGCTACTAACTATGTAAATTATATCTCATTCTATAAATACTGTACCCAAGCAACAGAAATCTGTATGATCACAAAAGATAACTCCTTGTGCAATCTAGTACAGCATGGATTTTGCAATTGAGATATATACTATTGGTCTTAGTTTCATACACTTAAAACAAATCATTTCCTCCAACAAATCTGTTCCTCCTGTACCCATATATTTACCACCAATGGTCCATCTCTTCAGACTTTGCTACGCTTGCACACTTCATCCACTTTAGTAGATTTTTTTCCCATGCCACTCGAAGGGAGTTAATAATCTTTACAACTAGGTGACAAAGCAGACAGCCCCGATTTTAACCCTGAGCTAAAGTGGACTGCTGGACAAATTCAATTATTGTTGTCAGTACCTACTTCTAGTAAAAACAAATCCATGGGTATCTAGAGGAAGGATGAAGCCAACGTCATAGTGTCACAGTAGAAATTCCACTATTATGGGCTAGTGTCAGTCATTGAGCTGCTGATACTAGAAGAGTATTGAAGATGTAACTTTAGAGAGGTTAAAATATAATTGTACTTAGAACGGCTATGTAGAATGTCAGAAGCCACTGCTTTGTATACTTCTCTTTTCTTTTTTTCTTAAAAGCTTTTCTTTTCTTGCACTTTTTGCTTTTCTTTGATTTCTTTCTTCTCTTCATCTTTATATTACCATAGTTTGTATTAGTTTTTATTGCCTTTTTAAAAAAGTTTTAATAAAATATACCTATAAAAAGAGATGCGAGTACTAACTCCAGTATTGACTTCATGATGTCATTGTACACTTCCTATTTTTCTTTATTGCTACTTGCTGCAGATGCCACTGAGGAAATCTCAACATTGGCTTACTACTCTATAAGATGGCAGGTTTTTATCTACATGAACATCAGAGCATGTATCAACACTGCCTGTATGAGAACTTGTCATTTGTCTACATGCAAATGCAATGTAAATGCAAATTAGTGAAACCATTGAAACCTAATCTAAAAAAATCATTTATAAGGAAGTGAAGTTGTTCTTGGCTAGCACCATTAGTGAGAATAGAATAGAATAGAATAGAATAGAATAGAATAGAATAGAATAGAATAGAATAGAATAGAATAGAATAGAATAGAATAGAACAGAATTTTTTATTGGCCAAGTGTGATTGGACACACAAGGAATTTGTCTTGGTGCATATGCTCTCAGTGTACATAAAAAGACAAGATACATTCGTCAAGAATCATAAGGTACAACACTTAATGATGGTCATAGGGTACAAATAAGCAATCAAATCATAGTAGGAACCAGTCAATATAAATTGTAAGGATACAAGCAACAAAGTTACAGTCATATTTTCATGCCACTCAGCAAAATTTTCCTATAGCAGAAATCTGCTATAACATGCCAGAAATCTGCTATAACATTACCTTGCATTGGAGGTTTTTGGTTTTTTTTTACTGAATTTATTATTTCAATGCACATAACTGAGTGAGGTCTACTACATGCCCTCCAAAAGATGAGGGAGAATTACCTACCTCCCCTTGACAAGTGGGAGAGTACAGTCTTATGTACTTTTTGGAATGTGGTCCTCTGAATCCTAAAGCTAAGTGCATCTCTTGACTGGAATAAATACTAGCAACCTAAAATGATTCACAAAGAACATCACATGGTCTCATTGAAAAGAAGAGGAGACCGGGCTACAGGAGCTGGCTAATCAAGGCCCAGGAAAGCATCTACAAAGTGGTAGTGTGAGGTTATACCTGGTAGCGAACGTCCCACATTGTACTGATTCAGCTGCTTCCCTCAGTCGGTGTTATTCAGTCATTCTGGGCCTTAACCTTTGTCAGTGGTAATGGTGGCAAAGGCCTGTCTGCCCCTAAAACTCTACTTACTTGCTTATAACGAACTGTGGACAATCTATTTTGTAGCCTCACAGGTTTTATCGGTGGAAAGGAAAGAGCTTAAATGGGAAAGAACAGAAGGACAGAAAGATCAATTTCGGTAGGTACAGTATGTATGGATCAAGCATGGTGTGAGTGGGGGAGGATAAGTGCAATCAGGGGTGGGTTCTGGATTTTCTTACTGCTGGTTCGCTCAGGGACACGCTGCGCGGGCGGGTCACAGGTGCACACATGCGCAGTACAAAAAAAGCTTCTGCGCATGCGCAGAAGCAAAAAACAAGACGAGAGAACTGGCTCGGGGGCGTGGCAGGCCTGGGTCGCTGCCAGTTCTAGCGACCCAGGCCGCCACGTTACTAACGGTTCTATAGAGCCGGTCCGAACCAGTAGGAACCCACCTCTGAGTGCGATACTTGTAAAGCCAAGCAACAGTCATTGGCTTAAAACCAGTTGCATTCAGCGTTCAGAGACAGGAAATCTACATTCAAAAGTGTCAATGTTTCAACTAGACAAATTAGAGACAAAGAAGTGATATAGGTGCCAATAAACACTAAGTCTGTTTTGTACTCGGATGTTGTGCTCCAGCAGTAGGCTCACCCACTCACTCTGTCCCAGGATTGGAAAGTCTCTTTCAGCTTCTTCCTGGGAGAGAATTATGAATCTGAGGGGGGGGGAGCCCCCTGCATTAGCATTTTTCATCATCCTTAGGGAGCTGTAATTCCTTAATTAGGACCTTTGTCTTTAAAAGTGAAAACAAAATCCCCCAAATTATAGACACGTATTATTTGTAATTTTTTACATGGTTTAAAAAAACATACTGATTTATGAATGATTTAGGAGAAAATTAGATAATTAAGGGACAAAGACTAAGTAACTCAGTAACCTCTCCCCTTTGCTCTCTACTCTCCACCTGTCCATCTTTTTGGTTATCATATTGATATATTCTCAATTTGTTCTTTTTCATTGTTTATTCTATAGTTCTATTATTTTACTTCTGTTTACACTCTTTTCATCTTTTTTACTGTTATAAGCTGCCTAGAGTAGCTGCACAGCGAGATAGGCAGCAAATAAATTTAATAAATAAAAGACAAATAAATAAATAGAATTGAAAAACAATTGAAATACAATAAAAGTGTTGGGGGAAAGTGAAGAATGGAAGGGGGAAAGAGAGGACTAGAAGTTTAGATTGGAAGATCAAAGATGTATGTAAAACTGGACACAATCACACAGAACTTACACTACATTCTAAGTGGTGATTGTAAGCAGAAGTGAATATACATCTGTGTGTGTGTGCACGCGCGTGCATGTCCCTTCATCCATTCACTCTATCCCCAATCATGATTTTACTACTCAAAAGCCTTTGATTGGGCTGTTAGTTTGAGGACAGAGCTATCAAACACTGAATATTATAGCAACTCTTTCTTCCCTAACAAGTAAGATGCTTCATACAAGCAGGTTCAAAATGCTTTATAAACTTTCCCCTTTTCTGTGATTGTCCTAGCACAGGGCTGTCAAACTCGCGGCCTGCGGGCCAGATGTGTCACATGCTGGCCGCGCTCACACCCAGTTTAGCAAAGGGCAAAAAAGTCCCAATACATCACATGACGATGCCGTGACACGAGTTTGACACCCCTGTCCTAGCACTATCCTTGGCAGCCTCACAGAGATCCACAAAGGACTTTTTCAGGTCCACAGATGACTATTATTTCAGTAATTATTGAGGGTCTGTCTGATACCATCAGACACCATCAATCATACAGATACCATCAATCTAAGAAGATTGAAGCAGAAACTTTATGATCTGACTAATTATTTTAAACTTACAAATATCATTAGGAATCTACTTCAGAACCATATGTGGAGTTCCAGGGAAAGCGAAATAGATGGAGGAATCAAAGGAGCAGCTTACCACAGGGTAGTGTATTAGCTCCAGGTCTTTTTAATATTTACACCAATGATCAGCCGCTCCCTAAAGGTACTAACAAATATACGTACACTGATAATCAAGCAATGGATGAACAGAGAAAAACATTTGAGGAGGTTGAACAATATTTAATTGAAGATTTAATTGAAGATCTGCCAGAGCTGGATCAATAACCAGTTAAGGCCAAATCCAGCAAAAACTCAGGTATATGCCTTCCATCTTTGCAATAAGCAGGCAGCTACAGTAGGAAACTGCATATTATATGGAAAGGGACCTTATTGCTACAGCCCTAAATATTTAGGGGTCACTCTAAATAGGGCCCTAACATATAAACAGCACTGTACCAACACTAAACTGAAGGTCAGTGGATAAAATAATAGTCTCAGGAAATTAATGAGCTCTACCTGGAGTGCCAAACAAGGGTCCTTAAGACAATAGCTTTAGCTCTTTGCTACTCGACAGGCAAATATGCCGGCCCAGTCTGGTATAAATCAGCATATACTGGGAAAATAGATGTTGCTCTGAGCGAAGCTAGCAGAATTATTACCAGATACCTGAGCCGCGGTGGCGCAGTACTGCAGGCTACTTCTGCTGATCACCGGCTGCCAGCAGTTTGGCAGATCGAATCTCACCAGGCTCAAGGTTGACTCAGCCTTCCATCCTTCCGAGGTTGGTAAAATGAGGACCCAGATTGTTGGGGGCAATATGCTGACTCTGTAAACCGCTTAGAGAGGGCTGTAAAGCACTGTGAAGTGGTATATAAGTCTAAGTGCTATTACTATTGCTACCTTAAACCTACCCCTCTAGATAAGATCTACCATCTAGCCAGCACTGCCCCACCTGCTGTTCACAGAGAAGCAGCAGCATACAGATAGAAGCTTAAATCAACACCCTCTCTAGAGCCTACAACTAGTTCATCAGAGATTAAAATCTAGGAAAAACTTCCTTAGGTCGACAGAAGACTCCAAAGAATTTAAAAACAGAGAGGACCTATGGAAAGCAACAAAGAACCAACACTGAATGGAACCAATGAGGAGTGTCTGGGTCTGGCAAAAGCTGGGAAGTATGGAAATTGTTGAATAAACTGTGCATGGGTATAACAAGATCCAGAGATACGCTGAACAAATGGGGCTATCCAGTAGTTTCTGCCCTTTGGGGTTGTGATGACATGCAGAAAACAATGCATACGTATGTATACCTGTTCTTGTGTCCTGATGGACCTCATGGCAGCATGACAGAACACAATTAATATTGCTAGTTTCTGGGCAAGAATTGCTAAACTTGTACATATTTTAATCTTGTATTTTATATTTTAAAGTTTATGTCATTTAGTATGCCTTATTTTAATTGTGATGCTTTTGACATGAATAAACAAACTTTTTACCAAGGAAGAAGCTAATTTTACTAAAAAATAAAATACTATTATGTTAAATTTTATTGCAACCCTAAAACCTTGAATTATGCTCAGGGTAGCATTATTTTTGTTAAATTTTAACTGGCAGCTCCTCACACTTGCAGAAATTACTCATGAGAAGACTCTTTCATATATCATGGGTTACAGGGCTAGCACACCTTAACAATCACAAATTGAAATGGGCAATGCAACTTTTAAAATAATTCCTAGCAGAAAGTTTGACAGGAGCTGGGCAGCAGAAATAGTTGTTATTTTAGGAAATGCATATGAGAAAGAAACAGTGTTGGAAGTGTTGGGTGAATAGTTATCATATCAGTCATGAAATGAGACAAAAAGAGCTGAGGAAAAAGCTCAGCATTTGAAAAAGAATTACTTTCTGTCTCTCTTTCTTTCTTCTTTTGTTCTTGCAGTTTAAAGAAAATATACAATCTTTAAGAAAAGGACAAGGAATAAAAAGTAAAACACTGTACAAGTGTACTTTAAAATGCATTATTATCCTCCACTGAGGAATTTCTTATGCTTTCCTCTACTTAAAACAAAACATTTGATAATGAGGCAAGAGGAGAAAAATCTTCAATTTCCCAAACATTCAATCAACAATTTCTTAATAACAAAAAGAGAGAGCCAATTGGTGTAATACTGAAGGTGCTGGTGTAAAAACTTGGAGATTGAGTTCTAGGCTTGCCCTCAGCATGAAAGGCGGATAGATGTCTTCGCATCTTGGCTTTTTTTGTAAATAACTCAAGGCAGCAAGCATATGTAATACTCCTTCCTCCTTCTATTTTCCCCACATCAACAACCCTGTGAGATGAGTTTAGCTGAAAGAAAGCGACTAGCCCAAAAACAACTCACAGGGTTGTTGTGGGGAAAATAGGCAGGTACAGTATATTATTGCTTTAAGATATATATATATATATATATATATATATACACACATACATACACACACACACACACACACACACACACACACATACATACATACATACATACATACATACATACATATATACATATATATATACACACTGTATATAAAGGCAGGATGAAAAATCTCATTATTATGGTTGCTTGCATAGTCAGCCAGATGTTTAGAATGAATTTGGCATTTATATCCACCTAAAGCAGGGGTGTCAAACTGGCAGCTCGCGGGCCAGATGCATCACGTGCAGGCCACACCCACCCCAGCTCCACAAAGGGGAAAACAACATGAAACATCACATGACGGCAACGTGACGCTGTGAGTTTGACACCCGTGACCTAAAGAATCCTTCCAGGAACCTTGGATAAGGAGATGGTGTTTGAAGGTGTTAATAGTATCGTTGCAGAATGTAAGCTATTCCAAGTAAAGCTGCCTTTTGCAAATGACTGATGATGGTTTTTCTCAATGCCAATGGTGTTCAAATGGTACTCCAGATGTTCTGGGATTGCGTTCAAGGCCCCTATTACTATTGGTTCTATCTTTGCTTTCTTTTGCTAGTTGTTCTACTTCTCTTTGCATTTTGTGATGTTCTACAGTTCTTTCTCTTCTATTCTTCTGTCTCCAGATTCTGCCACATCCACTATCCAGACTTTTTTGTCTTTCTTTGTTAGAGAATTTTTCTCTGTTGTAGAAAAATAAATCAGAAGCTCTCACAGTTGACTGCATTTTGCTGAATCAAATAACTTCTTTATAATCATATCAAAATATTTACAGTACCATAATGAAGTCTTCACACAGAGAGATACAGAGACAGACCCGAGACTGGAAAAACACATCCAGCTCCTGGCTTAATTCCTTTTGCACAGACTCAGTAGCACTTTACTCACATTGGCTGACTGAGTTACCACATGACTCTTCCTGCTCATGAATATCCCAACACTCCTCCTTTCATGACAGAAAGAGATATCAGACCTATAGACTTTATACAGTTCCCATAGTGGACACCACCCAATGGTTTGGTCATCATGTCTGCCCAATTATCTGGCAATACCTTTTTCTTATATACCCACTTACAACCCACAGCCTTTGTACCCTGTGGCAAAGTCACTGTTTTACATACTTCATGGTCTCCCATGGATTTCATCTCTTTATCCATGGCCTCCTTCCCTTTTTCTTGTTCAACCTTTTGTAATGCCAATACCTCTTTATAACTTCTTGGCTCATACCACACACTACATATGTTTACCTTACCTTACCTAACAGGC
>QLTV01000867.1:2353161-2390351 GCA_003457575.1 Thermophis baileyi | reverse complement strand
AAGATTTTCTTTGACGTAGCCAACACAGTTCTGGGCTGCATTAACAGAGGGATACAATCAAGATCACGTGAAGTGTTAATAACACTTTATAATGCCTTGGTAAGGCCACACTTGGAATACTGCATCCAGTTTTGGTCACCACGATGTAAAAAAGATGTGGAGACTCTAGAAAGACTGCAGAGAAGAGCAACAAAGATCATTAGGGGACTGGAGGCTAAAACATATGAAGAAAGGTTGCAGGAACTGGGTATGTCTAGTTTAATGAAAAGAAGGACTAGGGGAGACATGATAGCAGTGTTCCAATATATCAGGGGGTGCCCATCATTCCCAGCCAGGATGGAATTCTGGGAGCTGTGCCTGAAGAATGTAAAAAAGATGTTGAGACTCTAGAAAGAGTGCCGAGAAGAGCAACAAAGATCATTAGGGGACTGGAGGCTAAAACATATGAAGAAAGGTTGCAGGAACTGGGTATGTCTAGTTTAATGAAAAGAAGGACTAGGGGAGACATGATAGCAGTGTTCCAATATATCAGGGGGTGCCACAAAGAAGAGGGAATCAAGCTATTCTCCAAAGCACCTGAGGGCAGGACAAGAAGCAATGGGTGGAAACTAATCAAGGAGAGAAGCAACCTAGAACTAAGGAGAAATTTCCTAACAGCTAGAACAATTAATCAGTGGAATTCTGATTTTTTTTTTCCTCAGGTACAGGTGCATTCACAGGACTAATGAAAGGAAACATGGAAGCAATGTGTGCTGCTGTATCTCCTGCTTTAAGAAACAACTATGAGTGTTCAACACTCAACATTTGTGTCAGTGCAGAAATGCATCCTGATCACACTATTTTTGACTGGGTGACATAGTAATTAAGAAAAGGTAATGAAAGAGCGATTACTAATTACTAGAAAGTAATTAACAGTAACTCTATTCTGGAAATATACTGTGTGGTATACTTGCCATATATCAGTGATGGCGAACCTTTTTTTGCTCGGGTGCCAAAAGGGTGCGCGTGCCCACACCCATAATGCAATACCCTCCCCCCGTGACTGCATGCACACACCCCACGCATGCGTGTGTACACCCCCATGCTGCCCCCCCGCGCATGCGCGCAGGCCTCACTGAAGCCTCTGGACTTACAGTAGGTCTATTGGGCCGTTTTTCGCCCTCCCCAGGCTTCAGGAAAGCCTCCTGAAGCCTGGGGAGGGCAAAAAACGGCCAACGGGCCTACCGGAAGTTCGTTTCCGAACTTCCGGTAGGCCCGTTGGGTCCATTTTTCTCCAACCACAGGCTCCGGAGGCTTTCCTGAAGCCTGGGGAGGGCGAAAACGGCCTCCCCCCACCCTCCGGAAGTCCAAAAATCAGCTGGCCAGCGCGCACATGCACGCTGGAGCTGACACAGGGCAACGCCTTGCTTGCCCTCAGATATGGCTCCGCATGCCACCTATGGCACGTGTGCCATAGGTTCGCCATCACGGCCATATACTGTAGTTGAACTACCAACTCCCATGTAAAGGAATGCTCTATAAAGACATGCTGTGTTATCAGAACTATCAATAGTTCATGAATACAGCGCAACTATGTGCTCTATGAAGCTTCCTTGTCTTATATTCATGGGGATAGGTGTCAGCTATGCTTGGGGAGTACACATTTATGAAAATGTATCACCTGAGTGGGACTTATGTACATAATAAAACTGCAATAATAAATGGTAGCCAATGCATATTATAGCAAAATATAATAGAAACCTCCTTTCAGCAGTCTTTGCATATACCAAACAAAATTCCAATAAAGACTTTGTCTCCAGATTCTGTATAGTATCTGTTGTTTGCAGAGCAGTCATGACAATAGTCACGTGTCAATCAGTTTCACTGAAGATTTCAAGTGGGTGGAGCTTCAGCTTCCTTCTCTGCATGCATTGCATGACATGTCTGTGTCTGGAGAGTGGCAGCAGCACTAGTGTAGTCACTACCACCAAAACGTACTCAGCACTCTTACTCACTCTCATAATAGATGAGATGCACAGCACTCCTATCTTTTGAACACAAAAAAGAGAAAGAGACCTTGATCCGAACAGTCCCTCTGTATCTTGGTATACTGTATATGATTTTTGCATCTACCATACTGTAGATGTACAGATGTACTGTACTACCTTACAAGGGCAACTTTTCACTCTCATGAGGGTTCACTCCTCAATCTTGAATGCTTTCTGCTCCTCTTTTGCCTGTCACTTTCCCATCCCCCTCTACCTTCTTGAACATACAAAAGGGAAGAAGAGAGCTAAGCAGATTCTTTGCATCTTCTTGGAGCATCCAAGCTTCTATCTCCTTGTCACTTTCCAAAGGTGACTTCTCTCCTTGTCAATCAATGCCAAGAATTTCAAACATATCTTCTTCCACTCTGCTAACTTCACTAGTATGGGTATGTTTTTTATGTCATGTCAGAAGGTTCTTTTCCCTCTCCAACTCCTCTTGACTTGCCACAAATCAGAAAAAAAGAGTAATTGTCTTTATTTCATCTTCTATCCCTTCACCTCTCATGAATTATATTATTCTATTTCCATCTTTGGCTTTAAGATACATTCTCTCTTCCCTGAATCGTCTATTACTGTATATATGGATATAACCTGTGTTGTTGGCATGCTAAGATTTGTTTTTCTAAAATTGATCCTTATGTGTGAGTGCCATCTTGTGGTCAAATGATTCTCATCTTACTTATTTGTGATTTAGGGCTGCACTCCTACAAATACTGATGGGAATAAATTGGATTGAATTTATAAATTTTTCTTTCATGTAAATATATATAGCAAGATCAAGACATCAGTAACTTTAGTTTCAGTAACTCCCATTCTTAAGGTTATTAATTTTACAGGCTAATATGGGAAATGAATTGGATAAGAATATGTTCTGTGACATCATCAATGATGAAAATAAAATAAAATCATACTATAGTTGTGCATACCGCTTAAATGTTTGAAAGCATTTTCATTCAAGAATAAAAATTGAAATAGACACAGCTCAGGAACATATTTTTAAAATGTATTTTGTAAATAAACACTGACAAGACTAACTCTTCCACCACTGATTTCAAAAACAGTTATTGTTTTGGTTCAGCACTTTTAGTCTCCTTCAACATTTCTTGCCAGTTTTTCTCCATTTCTTCCTTACAAGTGAGAAAGGCATCTTCCAGACGTCTCATTGAATTGGCCAAGTCTGGATTAGCGCGCATTACCACCATATCATAAGCCATCCAAGTAGCCTGCACTGGGACAACCCAACAGATAAATTCAGTGATTCAATAGGTGAATTTGAATGGGATGAATGAGAAAGTAATAAAAAATAAACAGTAACAGAACTGCCAATTCTAATTCTAAATATTTTTTTCAAATATGGTATTTAAGAATTCAAGCCAATTGCTTGCAAATTTTTGTATTATGCTACAGAAGTTTATTCATCTATTGTTTTCCATTTCACTAATCATCAGGGTAGTTCTGTGTCACAATTTTTAATTACAAAAGTTCTTGTTTTGACTGTGCATTCCTGATTACTTTTAACATGGACACTTTGCTGTAATGTACAGATATGTGATAAACAAATTTGTTACATAATTAATCTCACAATGTTAAGTTAGTCCATTAAAAACAGTAGTGTGAATGAATGAATCAGGAATTGTTCCATAAAAAGGAAGTTAAAATCTCTTCCCCGAAATGCAGTCCATGATCACCATTTGCACACTTCATAGCCAGCTTCTGAAAAGCAGAGTCAATGGAGAAGCTGGCAGTAAAATTGAAAGTTGCAATCATGTGATGTCTTGCTTAACGACTGTGGGTAATTCACTTAATGACTGCCATGGAAGTGAGATCATGTCCATCAGGGTCATGTAATATTTTGCTTAGCAATCACATCACTTAGCCTTATTATTGGAGTTTTTCTTCGAGTTTTTTTTAATGCATTAACGTTTCCAATAATACAATATTCTTTCATGAACTGGAAAACCTAATCTGGAAAGAAGGATTTCAATACAGAGACATATTGAATTGAAGATATTTAATCTTTTCCCCCAACATATTATCTGCTTCCTTGACAACTATTTTCCCATATGTTTTTAAAGGCCCTTTAATACATATGGAATATTTTATATGGAAAGGCAGAAAAAAAAATACCTGCCATGTTTAACCAAGATAGTTAAACAAAAATTTGCATTCTATACTAGTGTGTTTATAATTGGGTCTGCACATTTGCAAAATGGTGACATTTCCTATAAGAAATTATTTTAATTTAGTACTTTTTTTAAAAAAAAACATTCTTCTGAAAAATGAAAAGTAATTATGGTACTTAAGTATTTATGGAAAAATACTTAAATGAGCAATTTTTCTGGAAAAGCAAAGTAACAAAGTTCATAAGAACAAACCACATTAAGCTTAATTCCATAAAATAATAATCTGCAGAAACAGATCAGGTTACATAAAACTGTTCCAGCATAAAAATCCATAGTTCTTAACTATGTGCTACATATGACCAGTGCTACTAAATGGGAATGCATATCCAACACAGTATTAAATTTAACAAGTTAAATAATAAGCATTGTAATTCGAATGCACATCTACAAAAACTGCAGTAAATTCTTATTACTCTGAATTGACAATTTGTTAGCAATATATAGATACACTTCAGGAATATGTCACACCTGATAATTTTTCCATGTCTTCCAGAAGTTTTTCCAAATCCCTGTTCAAATCCTCAAGCATTTTTACCATGTTATCATAACTTCTTTCGCAGGGTTCACATTTAGCCATCTAACAAAAAACAAATGATATTAATAGTAGTGCACCGTGTGAACCTATATTTGATGCATGCAATAAAGCAATGGTTTTAATATTTTTTAATACTCTTTTTAAGCATTTTATCAAACCAGAAGATTCTCAGCATAACTTAGAAACAATAAATTAAAATAGTTCTTGAGTGCAGACCCAATCAGGTTTCAGAGGGCGCTTGAGATTGTTCTTAAGTTTGGTTGAGGCCCTGGTCGCTGCTTGAATAAGGCATTGGTGAAGCCTTCAAATATTAGATCACACCAGTGCACTCTTCTTGTGCAGACTTTGGCATGTTTCCTGGTTTCAGGAGGATCTTGGAAGGATCTTTGGAGGGTGAAGCAGCAGAAGCCCACAGCACCACTGAGATGAGAATACCTGCAGTTCTGCTGTAATAACTATTCTCAGCACCTTGTGTATCAAATTGTTTGGATTTGTTCCAAGTTAGACTCCAGCTGGGCAAGTCCTATGGATTTGACTGAGGCTTGATCCTGTGTTATCTATAATTATTTTGATCCTAGTAGACTTGAGGAAGTGAATAGGGTCCTTGGTACTGTGGATACAGTACCTGTAATTTTGATTCAAGCCCCTCCTGGTTGATCAAGGCCAGGAAGGTGGCATGTGGGTGGATCTGTTTAGTGGCGAATTCTTCCTTAAGAGAATGGATGGTCTTGATGCTTGAAACAGGCTATGGTCTATGCTCCTTTTCAAGAAGAAATCATCACTGGATCCTGCATATCTGAACAATCTTCATCCAGTCTCCAACATGTTTTCCTAGGAAGGCCCAAGTTTTTAAAAGTCCTGGAAGAAATGGATTATGTAGGTCTTTTCTAGTGAAATACAGTCCAGGATACAGTCCTGAGAAAGCTTTGGTCACACTTGTAGATAAATTTTGGTGGGCTCAGGATGGCAGTAATTCATTCATCCTATCCTCTTTTTTTTTTTTTTAACCTCTCAGCAGCCTCCAATTCCATTAACCATGGTAATCCTTTGGACTGGCTTAATTGATTGAGTACTGTCTTGCAATGGTCTCCTCCTTCCTTCAGGTCCAGCTCCAACCAGTGTTGTTGGAAGGAGAGCAGTCTACCCCTGCTTTGTGGGGTACTACAGGTGTTTTTCTCTCCTTTTTAACATTAGAGTGCAGTTTTACCACCACACTGATGATATTCAATTTTACATCTCCACCATGTCTAGAGGTTATGGGATCTGAATGGTGAACCAGACTCCAGTTCAATCCTTCCAGGACTGAGCAGCTGTCAGTTTTGGGTCCTATGAGAACTGGAAAATTTTTAAACCTTGTCTCTGAGTGGGGTAATCCTGCCCCATTTGAATTTAATTGGCGATGTGGGGGTCCTTCTGAATTCACAGTTCCTATTGAGAGAGCAGGTGGCAACTGTGGCTGAAGGCATTTTTGCAGAACTTTGTCTTGTCCATCAATTGTGCCTATTCCTGGAGCTGGGAGCCCTGTTCTCAATCACTCATGCCTTAGTCGCCTCCTGTCAACCTTCCCAGGTAGGACCAGACCAGACAGGAAACACAAGCAGATGAGCTCATTCTACTTTATTGTAAGGCTACATGAACACAATCTTACAAGTTTAAAAGTACAAACCTCCCATCATCTCCTTTACATCCTGAGAAGCTAAGGGAGGGTCCCTTCTGAGCCTTTTTCTCTGTCCATTATGCAGCTGCAAGCTATGCCCTCTCTTATCTGGTCATTCCCTAGGCAGCATTTCTTCACCTGGTCTCCAGGTCTTTCTTGCATATGGATTATTGCAATGGATTATTGCAATGCACTTTACTTGGGGCTGCCCTTTAAAATCATTCAAAAATTTCATTGATACATAATGCAGCAATGCAGATGGTTCCTCATCACAACCTCTTGACACCTTGACTCCATGATCTGCACTGGCTCCTGATAGGCTTCTGAGTATAATTTTAGGTTTTCATTATTACCTACAAAACAGCACAATGGTATAGGACCAGGTTATTTGTGGAACTGCCTACCAGCTAGGATATCTGACTATCTCACACCTTCCAACTGGAAGAGTATTCTCCAGGTGCCCTTATTGGGACAATGCCGCCTTTGGGACCTCAAAGGCATGTCTTCTGAGTGGCAGCCTCTACTTTTTTTTAATAATATATCCCCAAATTTGAACAATCTGCCCCCTGACCCAGCAAGTCTTTAGAAAATCGGTTGAGATGTGGCTCTTTTCTGAGATCTTTGGATCTCAATGAATATACTGTAGTCCCAATTGTTAACTGCACTTCAGTCACCATTTTATGGCTTTAGTTCATTTTTAAGTATTGTGTTTCTCTTTTTTCCTGTTTGTAATTGACTTTTGTATACTCAACAGAGAGTGACTTTATTGAGTTGGGTGGTCATAGTCCAATACTTTGTCCAATGCAGATATCAGTTATTATAGTATTACTGATAAATGATCGTGTGGCTCTGTTTAAATACTTCCAAAGAAAGAGTTCAGCATCATTCTTGAACAACTCTATGTAGAAATATTTCCTAATAATCAACCCAAACCTGCTGTCTGTGAACACTGAACAGTGAACATATATCCACATTTTTGTCCTACCTCCTATAACAACTCTTTTAACTCATTGCTCAGTTTGTCTCCTTCACCTTAATTGAATTCCTCTGTCAAATACTTATTTAAAATGTAGGATAAGCTTAATATTTCCCAGTATGAATGTTTATTCAGCACAATTGTTTTCATCCACATTCTTATCTAAAAATTTAAATAGCTAATGCTACTATTGCTTATACTGAAGCCTACTGAATTACTTTATTTTAAAATGTTATATACTTGTTTTGATTAGTCAAAAGTATCTTTGTTGAATAACCATTAATTTATTAGACAAATGAAACAGATTTCAGAATTTTAACATAATTTCAAAATGAAAACCAAATAGGATATGATCCCTGTAGATCACAAGAAAATATGTCTCAATCACCACATTTCTTTAAATAGGTAGTCCTGGGCTTTCAACTGGTTAACAACTGTTGACAGTCACGATGGTCACAGAACCAAGCACTTCCAGGCTATGTAAAACATTGTGCTACCCTCCTCCAGTTACAATCACATTTTGGGCACCCGGCAACCTGTTCGGCAACCTGTTCACATTTAACAACTAGTTGACAAGTGCTCTGCAATCATGTGATCACAGTTTACAATCTTCTCTGCCTGCTTTTGAGGAAAGTTGCTAACAAAGGGGACAAAGGTTTTGACATGCCCCCTCCCCAGGACACTGAGGGATTTTACCTCACCTCCATGCAAAGAGGGGAAATCCTCCCTCACTCTGGAGGAACAGAACTTTCTGAGCAGAGCTTTTCAGAATGCCAGTTCGCTAGCATTTTTTTCCTCCAGAGAGAAGGACGCTAGAGAAAGAGGTGGATTCCAGAATCCACCTCTTTTGCTAGCATCCTTCTCCTCACCTTCCTGGATATTGTGAAATCCTGAGGCTCAGAGGCTTTAGCATTTTCTCCTTGGAGGATAGTTTATAAGAAGCTTCCTGAGAAGGCCACCCAAACCATCTCAGGCCAAAGAAAATTGCCAAAAAGGAGGGCTTTGCTACTAGAAAGCTAAATCTGCAAGTTACCAAAGATGCTATTTTAAACATTTCAATGATCTAAGGTGGCGTCCCCAAACTCTTCAATTCATTGACTTTAAACGTTTTTTGTAGGAAAATAAGTAAATAAAATCTACATTACTAATAGTAGTGCAAATAATAATGCTGACCTTTGGTTAGTCCCATCAATCTTGGGGGTCAAGATCAGAGTTCCTACCAGTTCGGACTGGCTCTATAGAACCGTTAGTAATGTGGCGGCCTGGGTTGCTAGAACCGGCAGCAACCCAGGCCTGCCACGCCCCCGAGCTGGTTTTCTCGGCGGCGCCGTAGGCGGCACCATTTTGTTTTTTGCTTCTGTGCATGCGCAGCTGGTTTTTTGTACTGCGTATGCACGCACCCACGACCCGCAGGAGCGGCACATGCACGTGGCGCGTCCCTGAGCGAACCAGCAGTAAGAAGATCCAGAACCTATCCCTGGTCAAGATTGATCATTTTGTGGAACCTTGATCTAAGGGTTCTTTCCACAATCATGCGGTAGTACTGTTTATATGATTTTAAATCAGAATGTTATATCAGAATGAAATATGCTACCCATTATTCTCCCTCTATTATACCTGTCCCATTGAGCAAATACTAGATTTACACATTTTAAGGTTTCCCTTGAATAATATTAGAATAAAGGAGGAAATACTACCGTATTACAATACTTGTATAGCTAATGATGATTTATGCCTGTCTCACAGATTTAAGGATGTAAGATAAAGGTAAAATCATGGAAATGAGGTAGAAATAATATGCCGGCAGTGCATATTTTTATTTTTTTTTATTTGTAAGTCTGGGTACATAGCCTATGTTCTGGCAGTTCCGTTATTCTTTGGTAGGAATTCTTCAGCCAGGGATAATGCTAAAGACTAAAGACATCTCTCCTCTGTTGAGTGGCAAAATATTATATGTACTGGCATCCTAGATCTTGTTATTTTCTGTTGGTGAATACAAATACTTTTGTACACTACTGTCTGAATATTGTAAATACATTTTCCAAACACTGATTTATAAATAATTTGTAAATTGCTCCTCTAAAGCAATTGGAAAAAAAGGATACTGAATGCCCTTCACAACTGTAGTACAGATTTTATAGTTTCAAGGTTGAGGTACATAGCTATCCCACGTATCAATGAATCTGAAATACTTAGGGATTAATCTCATTGAGAGCAATAATAAAAAGTCATACAAACCTATTTATTGGACTTGATTAGATTGTTGATTGGAAGTGTGTCAAATGAAGTACTCTGTTCTGGGTTTAGTACGCAAAATGCAATTTTAATGCATACTTCATAGAAGCATAATTATTTTTAATGATGGATAAGCTACTTTAAATGAAGCAATTTATTTTTAAGCCAAATCTGAATGTGGGTCATTCTCTATCCCAATTACTTGGAATCTGGCTGTGGCTTTACTTCATAAAAATTGTTCATAATATCATAACAATTTTGGATTGTGTTTAGTGTATTTAAGCGGAGAGATATTGAACATGGTATCCTTCTAGATCACAAATAAAATTTAATATAATTGAATTATTTGGGAAGACCTCTACATATTTCAAAACTGAAAATTGCTCTCCACTAAATGATTGTCATTTTTCTTCCAACTTCAATACACACACACACACACACACACACACAGTACTTTGCAGTGTTTTGCCTGTACTACAAATATACAAGCAAAATGCAAAAACAAAATCACAGTTTTGTATTATCTAAACAAAACTACTTTAATTCTGCAATGTCCTACTTATATATCAATATATTCATAATTAATTTAATGAATGTTTATTAAGCTTGCATATAATACAATATAGTCACATGAATCTTAACATTTAGTCAGAAGTCTATGGTATTCTATTTAATAGGACTTACATCCAAAGAAAGTTACACTTAACATTGCTGAAATATAATTTATCATTCAGATATTTTTTTTACTTCAGTGGTATATACTTCTCCTCGGTGAAAAACATATGTTTATCTGCAAGTAAATTCAAGTCGATTAAGTTGGGACTTGATACAAATAGGTAACAGGGTATTCACTCCACTGACCTTAGTTCCATGAAAACCTATGTCGGATTGGGGTATAAATTATTTCCCGCCCCCATGAAGGATAAAATAATTTTTATAAAGGACTTTTAAAGAATCCTACGGAATAAACTGCTCGCCGCCCCCGTGATTGAGGAAGACTGGCTTAATTTCTTTACAATACATTTCACTGAGGTTTAACACACGCGACACACACACACGAGAAAAGAAGTAAATTTTTTAGGTAAAATAAGATATACTGGATCACCGGTTTTGGCGTTGAGTGGAGTCGAAGAAACGTAAACTTCCTCCAAGACTTCTCTCCTCAACTACTGCCAAACGACTTGGCTAGAAAGACTATAAAGCGGGGACACGCAGGACTTTGAAAATACCCGCAAAAGTGTTTGTTTGTTTTTTTGCCCCCTTCAGTATCTCGGAAGGAGGACGGCGGCCGTGGTCCCTAGCAGCCCTTTCACCTCTTCCAAATAACGACCTTTGCACAGGGAAACGGTCGGGGCTACATTAAACTTAACTAGGGAGGGAGAGGGAGGGAGTCAAGCCAGCCTCCTCTCGGCCCCCCTCAGTTCAGCGGACCCCCTCCATTGCCTCCCGCCCCGGTTTCCCAAACGGCTTCTAACGGCTTGCCCGTTCCCCTTCGCAACCAGTGTGAGCTCGACCTGCTTCCCTTGGGTTCAATCAGCCGCCCTGGGCCGACCTACCTTCTCACCCGCCATCCCCCCCCCACTTCTCCGGGGCCGCTGCGGCTGGACCTCCGCTTCGCCCGAGGAGGAAGGAGGCGACGCGGTTGGTACGCGAGACGCCCCCACGCGCCTCTTCTCTCGCCTGCCGCAGCGGAAGATCCCTGGGCGTTTGCACCCGATTCTTCTGCCCACAGCTTTCATCGGACGTGTAATGTTAAAGAAAAAAGAATTCACTAACTTTTCACGTACAGTAGGACTGTTATTGTCTCATGACACACAAGTTATATAATTTTGTCTTTCAACTGAGAAAAAAATATTTGTCCATTCTGCATCAAGCACTCTGTTCTGATTTGATTTCCTTCCTCTAGTGTTCATTCATAGTACTAGGTACTAGGTAGGTTTATGATAAAAAATCAAAATAGACTTTTAAGAAGAATATTTATTTTTATAAAACTCATGGATGTTCAACCAAAATATAAGTAAATAAGTAAATGCATAGGTAAATTAATAAGCACCTGTTAAGTTAGAAAACATACTTTATAAAAACAGATATGAAGCAAAAATTAACTTTAAAAAAACCCATTAAAATAGAATACAGAACTACAAAGGTACCCACATATGTGAGCTCTTAACTCATGTGGATCTATGCGCATTTGGGTTTTACTACCTCCTACCTTATATTCTTAATGAAAAAAACAGTCACTTGGGAAAATGTTACTGTGCTCCTCAACAAATAATGCTGGCTATGTATTTGTCCTTTTTGATAGCCATTCAAATAATGTGACTTAATCAACTGAAATAGAGTCCAAGCACCTATTTGAAAATTTATCTTGCTATTTTTCATCCTAATGAGTTAAATTGTCTAGTTTTTCAAATATGTAACATAGGAAGAGGATTGAAACCCAAGGACTTAATGCAATCAAATTTAAATAAAAGGAAAAGAGGGTTAGAGGAACCCACTTCCTGCTTATATTCTCCTTGGATTGCAGCCAAAATAAATCCAATAAGTTGAGTCTCCCTGGGTGTCCCTGAATTGTTCTCTCATTCTCTTAAAGCAGAAATTGGGTTTTGCAGGGATATGGTGAACTAACAGTCAGTCAAAAACTCTGGTTTTGTCTCTATTAAATCAGAGGTCCCTAACCCCCGGTTCATGACCGGCACCAGAAACCGGGCCACGCAAACAGCTGAAGCCCCATCCGCAGGATGCAGACCACACACGAAATCATGCCCCCTCCGGTCCGCGGAAAAACCTCTTTCCACGCTAGCCAGATGAATACCGATGGATGCTGGTAGGTAGAGACAGATTTCCCCCCCCCCTTATTTTCCTCCTCAGTTCAGACAAATCTGTTCCTTCTACTGTAACACCAATTAAAGGGAAAAGAGGCAAAAAACGGAGGAAAAGATTTACAGATGCGATTAGGAAAACACAAGTAAGGGAAGCTGCCTGTTTCTCCCATGGCCAGTTCTATGTGGCATGCTCCAGAGTCAGTTCACCTGACAGCCTGGTCATCCTCCAGCCAGAGAGCAAAACCAGGAATGTTGTTTACAGGGAGGTCCTGAGCAATTCATCTGAGGGACGAATTGAAAGTCTATGCTATGCAAATAATGTCTTCATCTGTAACAGAAACTTAGCTTACCATCTCTAACGAAATAATGCAGTCCCCTTTTTAACTACTCATTAATTTTCAAGCTTTAAGTGTCAATTTATCAAGCCCCATCACATAGTTTCCTAGCGAAGCACGGGTATCAGCTAGTATACGATATTATCAAGAGAGTAAAAGAATAGAAATGGGGCTGGTCACATAGGAAACATTTATTTATAGTGGGATATAATATAAACCTGACCTATAATATAAACCTGACCTACTTATTGCATACACATTGAACTTGATCTCTAAGAGGTCAAAGCAGTGTAAGTAGCAGTTTCCTAATTTTATTTCTACGAGAAACCTGTGAACTTAGTTGGATTGAGAAAATGGTTAATCCAAAGTCATTTATAGAACTCTGTGGTTGAATAGTGGTAGAATTCTAGTCTCCCCATTTCTGATTCATGTTAAATACATAGGCATTGCAAGATGCAAATCTGAGTCCTCAGGACCACATGCAATGCCCTCCCCACCAGGCCTAGATGCAGTTTTTATAGATCTTCATATTTGCTGCTGAATTCTAAAGTATTGTCATGAAACTGAAAAAAATATGAAATACTTTTATGATCACATAAAGTATTTATTTAGATAATTTATCTGTTGTCCAATCTTAACTTAAAAGGACATTCTCCTAAAAAAACAGTTCTCAAGGAGCACTAAACAGCATTAAAGCATAATTAATATCAAACATACACACTAAAACAGTACTTTTGAATCCAGATCCAAATTCATAAGAAACAAATGGAATCTGCTTGCTTGTAACAAGTTAGTGCATTCTGGGATAACAGATTAGACTTACTTTCATTGAAGAAAGCTATCGTATTCCCTTGTCCCCCCCCCCCCCAGCAATATGGACACCACTCTTGATGAGTCAAGAGGGACAATTTGAAGGATCACATCAGGCATTAGGATCCATTAGGCAAGTAAGCAATGAATGGCGAGAGAGGTATGAATTTTGGGAATGTAAATCAACAAAAAAATTTAAAAATGGGAAATATAAAGAAAAGTTTAGGGACTCAGAGAACTAAGTAGCAAATCTGAAAAGCAGAAACTTTTGGGACTTGGGCAACCAGAAAAAAGGGAGGCAGGAGAAAGTATGCAGAGCTTTCTGCTTTTTTTGTTTTGTTTTTTGTTTTCCATTTCTCTTCAGCTAATTCTCTATCTCCTGATCTCTGCAAATGTAGACTTTGATGTCAGAGTTCATGAAATATAAAATAAGCAGCAAGATAAAAATAACGGGGGGATCCAATGTCAAGAAATGAATATTATGTCCTTCAATTAAAGTGCAGTGTACATCTTTGACATATGTGTTTGAGGAAATCTTCCAGTCAGAGCTTTCTAGTGGTTAAGAAGGTTGAATTGAGACAACTGATGATGAAAGTGAGAACTGAACCCAAGTAATGTTGTATACTTTTTATTGAAATAACTGAGGAAGAATCCAAACAATTAATGAAGCCTTGGATCTAACATATTGGTGTTCATGTTCTACATGAAAAAATAAGAACATTTAAAGTTTTAATGTGTGTCTAAAGTTGAAGGAATACACCAGTGGTGGGATTCAAATTTTTTTACTACCGGTTCTGTGGGCGTGGCTTGGTGGGCGTGGCAGGGGAAGGATACTGTAAAATCTCCATTCCCACCCCACTCCAGGGGAAGGTTACTGCAAAATTCCCATTTCCTCCCGATCAGCTGAGACTCAGGAGGCAGAAAATAGATGGGGGCGGGGCCAGTCAGAGGTGGTATTTACCGGTTCTCCGAACTACTCAAAATTTCCGCTACCGGTTCTCCGAACTATTCAAAATTTCCAGTACCGGTTCTCCAGAACTGGTCAGAACCTGCTGAAACCTACCTCTGGAATACACCATTACAATGTATCCCGAGGTGGCGCAGTGGTTAGAGTGCAGCACTGCAGGCTACTTCAGCTGACTGCTAGCTGCAGTTCGGCGGTTCAAATCTCACCGGCTCAAGGTTGACTCAGCCTTCCATCCTTCTGAGGTGGGTAAAATGAGGACCCAGATTGTTGGGGGCAATATGCTAACTCTGTAAACCGCTTAGAGAGGGCTGTATAGCACTATGAAGCGGTATATAAGTCTAAGTGCTATTGCTATTGCTATTGCTATCCCGCACAATTTTGTGTGATCTTTAGATCTGATAAGCACTCCTTCTTTGATGCTCTCTGAGCTTATATACAAATAAGAGCAAACCCCAGTCCCTACTAACACTGATGATGTTACCTAGTTTGGTAATGAAATGTCTGCACGAAAACCATCAAGCTCAGAGGACCCCACAGTTCAACCCTAAATTACAAATATTATCTTCTATTGATACCTTCCACTATCTTACCTAAGTCTTTAGTAAAAATATTAATGAGTAGAGAGGCCCAGAATTGAACCTTTTGGCACTCCACCCCACTTGATTTTTCATTCTACTTACGTTATGTAAAAAATAAAGATATGTCTACCCCATTTCCCACAATCAGTTAAATAAATAATCTAATAATCTTCTTGAGAAATCCATGCTGAGCAATGTTATCAAGCTGTTATATAGAAGACCATCTCCTCAGAGCTAAAGTAATTTTATTCCAATGCGCATTTGGCCCTTCAATTGGGTTAGTTTAGTTTTAAGTACACTTAATGATATCTATTAATGGTTTTAAGAATATTCTTTTTACATTTTTTTACAATAAGAATTTAAATAAACCAGATAAAATAAGCAGCAGTAGATTAAAAAACCTGTAGGAAAGAGGAAAAAATAGATAATAGCACGTAAATAATATTCATAGATAAAAAGGTCCTGTAGAACTTCTAGAGCCAGTATAGGAACAAAAAA
Source organism: Thermophis baileyi (assembly GCA_003457575.1). Lineage (NCBI taxonomy): Eukaryota > Metazoa > Chordata > Lepidosauria > Squamata > Dipsadidae > Thermophis > Thermophis baileyi. The sequence goes on along the minus strand of QLTV01000867.1, from coordinate 2,374,725 downwards.
TGATAAAATTAGAGCACAGCATATCATCCTGACCAATCAGCAAACTACAAAAAAATACCTTGTTGACCTATTAAAACAGACTATGCAGTGCATTTCAAAGAATCCCAAATGCTTTGACATATGGTTTTAGAAATCAGTCAGTCTTGTTGAAATTTCTTGGAACCAGGTCCACATCCACGTCTGTGTTTAAATGTGGAGTCCAAATTCTCTTCTGTTTGTTCTTGAGGTAAAAGCATGCTAGTAAGCAAAATAGGATCCTGTTTATGTTCCACTTCATAAAAAGGGCAAGTTTTCAAGTGTACAGCTATGGATGGAATATTGCTGAGTTGCCACCTATTGATAGTGGAGAACAGGGTGCTAAATTTCCAGATCTAGCAAAAGAGATGAACAAAAGAGAGTAAGAAAATATCAGTATTGTGATAATAAGATGTTGCAAATAACTCTTCCCTATATGAACCAAAGGAAAGCATGGACAATATTTGTATATTAATTATTTCAATAAATTTGTCATGGTGAAAACAGAAAAGCATTTATGTATTTTATTTATTAAATTTATGTGGCCACCGATCTCATTGAAAGAATAAATACTATCCAATTTTTTTTAAAATGAAAGATAGTATCAATTATACGAGTTAAATAACTCTTTGATTTTAACAGAATATTTAATGATGTAAGTGCTTTAGCTCAAAACACTAAAAATCCAGCACCTTTTTTTTTACATGTTGAAAAAGCATTTTATATGATTTCTTTAAAACTCTGGAACAAGTACTGGTTTAACATGGCTATTCATAGTTTTATAGCCTGCATTGATATTTTTTTTAAACTACTAAGTCATATGTTATGTTACTATCCTTTTTTAAAGAGCATTTCAGAATTAGAGATTTTATTCAAACACCAGATGTTGACTATTGTGCTTGTTGTCAGGAAGGCTATGCTATCTGTGGTATCTGTTGATAAATAAAATGTTCTCTATAGGAAGAAATGTTTTTATTTTAATGTGATTCCAAGGTCCATTTTTTATCTATGTACCATCTGAAGTTGAATTAACAAGTTGTTGGTTAAATGCTTTAGTTGAGATGGTTGGAAATTATAGTAAACTTTCTAGATAACTTTAGCTTTGGATGTGGTATGGGTAAAGATGTTAATATACTTTTTATTTGAATGTTCATATTTCCTTGATTCAAATTCAAAATATATAATTCTTTGAATTCATGGAGGATCTAAATAAGATCCAACTTGGAACTAAAGAGAAATTTCCTGACAGTAAGAACAATTAACCCAGGGGTCTCCCCAGTCCATGGACTGACACTGGTCCGTGGCATGCCAGTAACAGGTCCACGCAAACAAGTGAAGCCCTACCCGCGGGATGCAGGCAGCACACGAAATCACCCCTCCTCCAGTCTGCAGAAAACCTCTCTCCATGGAACCAGTCCCTGGTGCCCACTGGGGGCCACTGAATTAACCAACAGAACAGCTTATCTCCCAAAGCTATGGGTGTTCCATTACTAGAGGTTTCCAAGAAAAGATTAGAAGCCATTTGTCCAAGATGGAATCAAGTATCCTGCTTGGGCAGGGGGTTGGACTAGAAGACCTCCAAGGTCCCTTCCAGCCCTATAATTCTATGATCTTTCCTATAGATGTTATCACCTAGCCAGGTTTGTAATAGGATATATTGTCCCTCAGATTGTCAACTTCTAAGTCATTTCATGTTTCAGGATTAACTGTAATGCATTGTTCTACCTGTGACAAAATTGATAATCAATACAGACCTCCAATTGTAAGTATTATATGATCCTTGAACTTTGTACTGTTAACTGCCTAGCTGCCTCATTTTACACCAGTGGTAAGTTCTGACACTTGTAAAAACAGTCCTAGATTTTGTACACGCTAATAATCCAAAGATATAACCAAAGCATATTATTGACTCTTTCAGGGACATTTGCAGCTGGTACCGTAGTCATAATTACATAAAGATGCTCTTCACCCCAGGTGCCAATTATGTTCAGTGAGAGATAACAAACAAAGAGCATTGCCATGCTGCATATCTATTCTTTCTGAGGTAATATAACATCACACAAAATAGGATGAAACTCAGTCTCCATGTACAGCTTCTACTGACTAACACCAGTCCCTCTTGTCTGGATTTAATCAGTCAATTGCCTATGGTTTGGCCAATCATTTTGAAATTTGTCATTTGGAGACTCTTTGACCCTTCATTTGAGGAGTTTAAATCAAATCCTATAATCATGCAATTCTGCTTGTCACAGGATTGTTTAAACTATAGCATGTTCATGCTTAACTAAAATTACAGGTAGTCCCCGACTTTAGACCACAACTGAACCCAAAATGTCTGTTGCTAAGTGAGACATTTGTTAAGTGAGTTTTGCCCCATTTTACAATCTTTCTTGCCATAGTTGTTAAGTGAATCACTACAGTTGTTCAGTTAGTAACCTGGTTGTTAAGTGTTTCTGGCTTCCCCATTGACTTTGCTTGTCAGAAAGGTCACAAAAGGTGATCCCATGACCCCGGGACACTGCAAGTCATAAATATCAGTTAATTGCCATGTGTCTGAATTTTGATCACATGACCATGGAGATGTGGCAAGTGTTGTTAAGTGTGGAAAATGGTCATAAGTCACTTTTTTCAGTACCATTGTAATTTTGAACAGTCACTAAACGAATGGTTGTAAGTTGAGGACTACCTGCACTTTGTAATGCTAAAAATATCCATAACTTAGAAGCCAGTATAAATATCCCTCTGTCCTTCTATTTGGATAATTCTGCTGCACTTTTCGGTGCCCCCAGCACTTACCTTTCCACAGACTCTCCATGATGTTCTTCCATGAGAATACCTTTTCTTTTTCCATAGCAGAAAAACCATTCCTCTTTCATGCAGCAGAGTAGCACAGATATTCCTCATCTGTACTGACACCTGAGCCAGCTGAGACAAGCTAACACTATCCAAAAATCCAGCAATGTACTTCAGAATCTCCAAGGGAAGACTAGTTAGAGCAATCCTTTCATTCCTTTGTCTACTTCTTATAAAGTTACTTTTCTTGGCTTCTGAGAGCATAGGATCAATCTCTGGCTTAACAGCAAATGCCATGAGGTGCTGATTGTAGATAACATTTGTCTTTTGCTCAGAAGGATGCCAAGGATATTGAACAAAAGTACATCCCAAATAGGCCAGTGGGCAGCGACGCTGGAACCACCCATCTAAGGAGGACTGGATATCTGCATGAACATTCTTGAAATGTGAAGAAAACTCGTCTCTCCTAAAAAAGTGGTTGCAAGAGAATGTAAATGCAGAGCTGCTTTTGTTGTATCTTTGGGTTACACTCTCAGTATGGAGCTGCAGATGGAGATCCAGTGGGTCTTTTGTATCTAAAATATCTGCTAGAACAGCTCTTGAAGAAAAAGGTTGGGCAACAAAGCTGTATGTTTGAGTCCCAATATCCACATATAAGGCATCAGTGGACTTTGTTTTAGATATCTCATGACCTTTTAGTTCCCTCTCAAGAGCGCACAACAGTGTAGTTTTTATTGTGTTTGATTTGGGAAGTTCTTCAACATCTATGTCCAACTCTGAAGTATCCAGGGATATGCTCTTACCTGGCTTTTTATGTGCCACAGGATCCCCAAGCTTTGCTCTTTTGCCACAGTAACTAAGTGGCGATCTGAAGGTGGTCTCAGTCTTCAGTTCCTGAACTTCCAGGTTTCCATATACAAAGTCTTTTTCTCTGGGAGTGCAAGCAGGCATCTGACCAAAATGAATGAGCATTCTTCCATGGTGCACCAAGTACATGTTATACTCCCCAACAGGAACCTCATTCTTCAGCCTCTCTAGCACTCCATCTTGCCAAGGAGCCAACCCTGTTTTTTCAGCTGCTAAATTGATTTGATGGATTTTGTTTTTTTCAGTGCCTTCTGTACTGCTGGCTTCTTCCACAGTGCTACCAGAAGCATGTTCTTTACATGGAGATCCATTTTCAGATGCATCTTTTGTATTGCTGGGTGACAGGTCTGCTGCTTGGCATGCTTTAAATTCTTTACTAAACATACTTTCCCAGCTTTTGTAACCAATCAAATCCACCCCTTCTTTATTTTTTGCCAGATTTTCACATTCCTGCTGGGTGAGCACAGCTGCCTCAGTTTCATTTGTTGTGCTCTGCTCAGCAATTCCTCCAACAGCTTTTTCTTCAAAATAGTCAATATCATCTGTTGTCTCTTCCAGGGTACAAGCCCCTCTGCATTCTGGGAAGAGCTCAGCCATTTTGAGGGCTTTAAAGAGAGCTGCCTGATCTCTCAGAGCTATGGCTACATCCAGGCACTCTTCCTTGGGCTCTTGCTTCATAATGTTCTCATGAAGAATGGCTTCAGAATCTGCACATGGCCAACGGTTCCATTCCATAGAACAAGAAACTATGCTGGCGGGGCAAACTTGGAGATGTTTTGCCATTTTAAAACGGGCCATTGTAAAAGGGCAGCCATAAATAGAATTAAGGCATGAAACTTGTTCCAGGGGACACAGGAGTTTATGATCATCCTCTTTGCACATATGAAAGACAGCACCACAGTGAGAGTGGCAACTGATTACTACACATGAGACTGAAGGCTCTGCTGGAGCTTGGCAGTATTTGTTGAAACACTTCTCACAGTGCTTATGTAGTCCAAGTGGAGTCCGCTGTCTGCTAATCTAAAGGAAAGCAGGGGGAAAAGGAGAAGCAAGTATTCAAAGCATTTAGGAACACTGAAACAATGTTTATAGCTGAAAGAATTCTGCATGTTGAAATGTACATGAAATATTTTACACAAAAAGGGTTTGACAGGTAACCACTTTCAAAATAACTATGACATGTAGCTACAATTTTAATATAAAAATCAAGTAACAATTCAGGTTCATCCATAACCAATTAGAAAATTAAGGCTGTCTGAATCATTGCAAAACATGAATCCTGAACCTATAGTGAAATTAGAATAGAGTAGAGTAGAGTAGAGTAGAGTAGAGTAGAGTAGAGTAGAGTAGAGTAGAGTAGAGTAGAATAGAATAGAATAGAATAGAATAGAATAGAATAGAATAGAATAGAATAGAATTAGAAATTTTATTGTACACTAATGTACACTAATCAGCATACATTAAAATGAAATTTTGTTGAATTCAGCTTTCAAAAGATATATTATGCATATACACACACATATACACATATATGACATAGAGAAATATCACAGTCTAGTTCAAATGTATACATATCAGAGGTGGGTTCTTACCGGTTCTATCTGGTTCTTTAGAACCGCTAGTAACTCGCCGATGATGTATGGAGCTGGTTCTGTCGGTGTCTCCGTGGGCGCCGCCATCTTGGATTTTGCTTCTGCTTATGCGCAGAAGCTAATTTTTGCTTCTGCACATGCGCAGAAGCAATTTTTTATTGCTGCGCGCACGGCGCAACCCTGAGCAAACCGGCAGCAAAAGGATCCAGAACCCACCCCTGATACATATGCATGGTGAAAAAAAAGAATCCTGCAAGTTTACAAGACGGATGGCATAAGGAACTAGTTAGTCCTGCTATAGATACTTCAAAACCTCCTCCCAGAGGGGAGTAACCGAAACAGACCATGAAGTGGGTGTGTGGGGGGTCTAATGATACTTCGAGCTCTAAGCACATAGCACTTATAAGCAGTATCCTGAATAACAGGAAGTGAGCTTGCTTTAATCTTCTCAGCTGTCCTTACCACTCTCTGTATGGACCTTCTATCTGAGGTACTGCTACCACCAAACCAAACAATGATGAACTTGTTAAAATGCTCTCAATCATTCCTCTGTAAAAAGTAGCCAAGACAGAAGGAGAAAGATGTGCTCTCCTCATCCGACGCAGGAAATGCAGACGCTGGTTTGCACACTTCAGTAAGGATGATGTGTGGAGAGACCAGTCAAGATTGTTAGTTATCTGCACCCCCAGATACTTAATACTACTGACCACCTCCACAGCTGCAGCCATGATACAAAGCCGGCTCTTTCTAAAATCAACAATGATTTCCTTTGTTTTGTTAACATTCAAAACTGGGTTATTTTTATTGCACCAGTCCACCAAAGCCTTCTCTTCCTCCCTATAAGAATCTTCATTGTCATCCTGGATAAGCCCCACCACTGCCCTGTCATCCGCATACTTCACAATATGATTCATAGTAGACTTGGCAGAGCATTCATGGGTCATCAAGGTGAACAGTAACAGATTCAAGACACAGCCCTGTGGGGAACCTATACTCAAGAAGATGGAATTAGAACTTTCCTTCCAACTCGCACAAACTGGGGCCTATCAATAAGGAAATCAAGTATCCAATTACATAAAGAAGTATTAAAACCTAATAGGCCCACTCTGTTCACCAAATGCTGAGCAATGATTGTGTTGAATGCCGAACTAAAATCAACAAACAGCATTTGCACATGAGTATTCCTCTCCTCCAGGTGTGCCAAACTAAGATGAAGCACACAGGAAAATGCATCATCTATAGAGCAGTTCTTCCGATAAGCAAACTGTAATGAGTCAAATGTAGGGGGAAGGCATGAAACCATATAGTCCTTTACCAATCTCTCAAAACACTTCATCATAATGGAAGTGAGAACAACTGGACGGTAATCATTAAGACATGTAATTTTAGATTTTTGGGGGACTGGTACAATGATTGCAGTCTTAAAACATGATGGAACCACGGCCTGATGCAGCGAAAGATTAAATATGTCGGTAAGAACAGAGGCCAGCACATGCCTTAAGTACTTGCCCAGGGATATTATCAGTACTGAAATTTATTTCCCCTTTACCCAAGCCTACTTTCTCTTTTAAATGTGACTGTCAGCCTTCAATCAGAGAAGAAGCAACCAGTGTTTGACCAACACTTAATTGGAGAGAAATCAGGCCTAAACTGAACCTGCCTGGAAGCATATTACAGTTAATCCTCAAATTACTACCACAATTAAGCACAAAATTTCCATTGTTGAGCAAGGCAGTTGTTGAGTTATGCCCCATTTTATGACCTTTTTGCCACAGTTGATAAGCAAATCACTGCAGTTGTTAAGTGAATCATACGGTCGTTAAGCAGATCTGACTTATCCCATTGACATTGCATGTCGGAAGCCAGCTGGAAAGGTTACAAATAGTGATCACATGATTTTGGTACAGTGCAACTGTCATAAATACCTGCCAGTTGCCAAGCATCCAAATTTGATCACATGACCATGGGGATACTGCAACAGTCATAAGTGTGAAAACTGGTCATAGGTCACTTTTTTCAGTGCCATTGTAACTTCAAACAGTTTGTGATATATTTCTTGTTTTTCTTCTCTACATAGCACTTAGACAAAAATAATCAATGAGTAGTCCTTAATGGTACTACATCTACATGGAGGGAAGTAAGCAGTGGGGTACCACAAGGTTCCGTCTTAAGCCCAGTACTCTTCAATATCTTCATAAACAACTTAGATGAAGGAATAGAAGGGGAACTTACCAAATTTGCGGATACTAAGCTGGCAGGAATAGCCAACACCCTAGATGATAGGCTCAAGATCCAGATGGATCTTGACAGACTTGAACACTGGGCCCTATCTAACAAAATGAAATTCAATGTAGAGAAAAGTAAAGTCTTACACTTAGGCAAGAAAAACCAAAAGTACACTTATAGACTGGGTGAAACCAGGCTTAATACTAGTAACTGTGAGAGGGATCTTGGAGTCTTAGTGGACAACCAATTAAATATGAGCGGCAGCAGCCAAAAAAGCCAATGCAATCCTAAGGGGCAAAACTCACTTAACAAATGTCTCTCTACTTAACAGAAATGTTGGGCTCACTCGTGGTTGTAAGTCGAGGACTACCTGTACTGTAAATAATTAAGATTGTAAGATAGCTCGAGAAAGAGTGCAGAGAAGAGCAACCAAAATGATTAGGGGACTGGAGGCTAAAACATACAATGAACGGTTGCAGGAACTGGACATGGCTAGTCTAGTGAAGAGAAGGACCAGGGGAGACATGATAGCAGTGTTCCAATATTTGAGGGGCTACCACAGAGAGGAGGGGGTCAACCTATTTTCCAAAGCACCTGAAGACCAGAGAAGGAATAATGGATGGAAACTGAACAAGGAGAGATTCAACCTAGAAATAAGGAGAAATTTTCTGACAGTGAGAACAATCAACCAATGGAACAGCTTCAGTAGTGGGTTGTAAATCCCATTGCTACTGGTTCGCTTGTGTGCGCACGCTTGTGCATGCACGATGCTTCTGCGCATGCGCAGAAGTGTCCTGGGTGGGTGGGTGGAGCCTCCCGCCACCGCCACTACCAGTTCGCTGAACCAGGCCAAACTGGGAGCAACCCACTACTGAACATTGCCTTCAGAAGTTGTGGGTGCTTCGACTTCCAGCTGATCGGTTGTGAGAAGCGGGTCTCCGCGCCCCCGCGCCGAGTTCTCCCCATTGGAGGGCTCCAAAAGGAGCTAAAGCCACCCTGTAGGGGTGGCAAAGAAAAGAGGGGTGCCCTGCAGGTCACGGAGAGTCGCAACTCTCCCACTTGACCCAGGGCTTTCTTCCCTCTCAACCACGAGGAGGAGAAGAGGCAGCCAACATGGCTGCCTTGAAGCTGGGACAGCTGAGGCAACAAAGAAAGTGCAGGAGCAGTGTAGATGAACAGTGATTGGAACTGGGTGAGATGATTTCTTTTTTACCTAGAACCCAACCCTAAAAGAAAAAAAATCCAGGAAAAGAGATTCTTAGAACTATCTGTTAAAGTGGCGAACAACTGCTTAGAGAAAAATCCCAGACCCGAAAGAAAGGAACTAAAGGGAGAAAAGTAAAAAAACTTTTAAAACATAGAAAATTGGACTTTTAAACTGGGTAGGCGCTGTTTTGGAAAGGTATTTTAAAATGCTGGAACTATCTACTTAAATAACTGATTTTGCTTCCATAAATCGAATTAAAATCGGATTAAATACCTATCAGATTGGAGACAATGCTGAAACCTGCTGAAGGCACCACCTACTGATGAATGGAAAATATACCATACTCCTACAAGTCTGGGAAAATTTCTGATAAAAGAAATAAACAACATTTATCTGGAGGATGATACCTACTGTTCTATATTTATCTACTTTATGATTACTGGAGGTTCAACTGCGAGAACAAGGAAGATACCTAAGTAAAGCGACTCTAGAATGTTAAGATATATGACTAAACTTATAGAGTGGACTGAAGGAGATATTTGGAAAGCTTCCTGGACTACCTAAATGGAACTGTTTGAATAATCCTGGGATATAAAGAACTATGATTATTGTACTCTCTGAGGAGCAACATTAGGCCTAAATATATGGTTTTTGGACTATTGAGCCAGAGTGGGATTTACTAAAATAAGACGAGATGCTCCACCAGGGGGAAATGAGTGGAATTTTAAAAGAAATGGTGTTGATGTTCCAAAGCATTAATAACATTGTGACAAAGAACCACAGGGAGATAAAGAACCAAATGCATGGCATAGATGGGAAAATAGAAAATATTCTACAAGGGTCAATGAATAAAGGTCAAAGTGTCCAGAAAAGGGAGGAGACAACAGAAAGAATGGAGGAAAAGATAGAATAGACAAATCAGCTAATAAAGCAAGAAGACAAGAAGGAGAAGACAATAAAGATAATAATGACTGATGAAACAAACCAAGGGGAAAGTATTTTAAGAGATTTAAAAATGGAATTGGATAAGCAGGAAGATACTTTCGAAAGGGAGATAGGGGCTTGGGCAGACACTCTGGAGGCCTGGCAGCATAAGATGGTAAAGATGGAAGAAATATTTAGACTGAATAGTAAAGATGTAGATGTAGATAGAGACAAAGATCCAAGAGAGGAGTATGGGAGGCAAGCCAAAAAACGAATAAGAATTGAAGTATTAAAACGGGCAAGAGATGATGGATAGAAAGGAAATGCCTTTTAATATAATGGTGGCCTGACTAAAAGCTAGAATAGAGGTAGAAATAAGAATACACACTTTTATATAATAGAAGAAAAGCAATAACTAGATGGAAAGATTAGAGGTTGAAAGATGGCATTACTATGTATGTTCAAACAATATTGTGATTGGCATTAGAATGGCACATTGAAACACTGAACAACTAAATAATGAAGGATTATATCTTAATACAAACATGTGTATTAACACTAGGATTACATAAGTTTAACTAATGTAACAAATATTATTAACATCATTATTGTTATTTATATCAAAATGAACAACACCCGGATGCCACACTGTTCATATATTGATGTTGATGTATATTTAAAAATAAAATAAAAAATATATACAAAAAGAAGTGGGCGCTTCATCATTGGAAGCTTTCAAGAAGAGACTGGACTGCCATGTGTCAGAAATGGTGTAGGGTCTCCTGCTTGGGCGGGGGGGTTGGACTACATGACCTACAAGGTCCCTTCCAACTCTGTTATCTGTTAAAGATCACTGCTGCAAGTGTACTAATATGTAAGTGGACTGTTTGAATGTACCAGTGGATAATTTGGGAAGGAAAAAAGAATAAGCAAAAAACAAGTAGATAAGAAGAAAATAAAAAAATGTCTTAATTGTCCTCTTAACTGATTAAGCAACTTGAAACAGGCTGTTTTCTCTAAAATATCTCATCTTTCCAAAGATGATGCAAAAAAATATGAATTTATACCAGCAAAAAATTAAAGCTTACTTTATTTGAAAAGGACAGAGATATAAACTTTTAAGAAATAACACTTTTGTATATTCAGATCCTAAGAGCTTTAATAATCTTACAATATCTTATGGGTTTGGGGTTTATTTTTGTAAAATATAGTCTCTAAGACATGTTTGACTCTTGACATCTTTATGGATCTATCGGACAGTTAGAAAAATATTCTAATATCAGCAGTTTAACAGTAGAATGTTTTATTCCAGATAGTGATAAGTTCCCCTTTACTGGCAAGCTAGTAAAAGCTACTAAAGTACAGTACTGTCCAAGCAGAGGCTGGACATCAGTCTGGGATACATTAATTTGCATTCTTTTACTGAGTAGGGAATTGAGATTTGAACATCATAGAATTTCAGTTATAGAAATTTGCTCATTTCTACATTTAATTGTTTAACTGTAGTTGAGGAATCCCAGAGTTGCTTAAGATGGGTGACCATATAAATTTTTTCAATAATTTATACTCACCAGCACAAAAAGCAATTAGCATCAGATGGCTAACAGGGGTATGAAATTATTAAACTATCAATTTAAGCAATATTCAAGGATACTAAGCGCTTTTAGAGCTTATTATTCATTTAATTATTGGATTAATATCCCACTTTTTCATTTAGGACGGAGAGAAAATAGCAAGGAACTGAGAAACAGAAATTTAACAAAATCCCACTCATCATTCTAAACCATAACATGGTTTAATTGTTTCTGTATGAAAGTGGCCATTGTAGTTCATTTAATAAACCAGAGAAACAAACCTGATTTAGCAGACTGCTAACTCAGTTAACATTTGAGAAACAGTCATACTTTACCTGCTGGCTATTATTGTAAAGAGCCATTATTAGATCACCACCTCAAACAAAACTGCAGGGTAAATGACACTAACAAAAAAACCACACATTTTTTTCTTCTTTGTAATTATTATTTTTCAAATGTACCTACCATAGTTCCAGTCAGTTGTCTTTGATGTCACTGGAAGAAAAATTAAAATAGTTAATAAAAAGAGATCAGCTCCTTCCTAAAATTTAGAATGAGATTTGTGATATTGTATTTAAAGAGATACTATCAAAAAGCAATACTAAAAGTATGGTGTTAATGCCACGCGGCGCGGGAGGGAGCGAACCGGCAGTGAGGTAAGTTGGAACCCACCCCTGAGTGTCACCCTGTTAGTGACTAGATGTTTTTGGTAAATCAAAGTGAATGTGGTCTTCTCATTCTTAATACTAAGGCTATGATATTGCAATAGATTTCTTCTGACTATAATAAACATTTACTTTTCTTCCTGGAGGCAAAAAAGCCACAGATTCTGACATAAACTCTTCAATGCTATTAGTTGGCTATATAATGAGTTTACAACTTCCTCCATAGTGTAACTGATGCCTCCAATGCTAGGATTACTAAAACTAATTAATTGATTTAAACCTAGAGACAACAAAAATGCAACTGACTATCCATTGTTCATGTTTCTGTATTTAAAAAGACATGCAACTTTTATAAATGGACTCCTCAGAAATTTTCATACTGTTCAACATATATCCATACTAAAGATGGAAAGCTTCACCAGATGATATTCTCATTATTATCAGCCATTAAGGTTTGAGCGCTTTTAAAGAGTTTGCTTCTTCAGATTATGATGTTGTTACTAAGTCAGTTGGACAAAAAGAATTAAGTGAGATTGCATTTGCATAATACCGTAGTAATATAAACAAATATTTACTTTTCCAAGTAAATACTTTTTATATGAATTATTTCAAAATATTGTTTGAAATTTAAACAACATATGAGACTCCTATTTTTACAGATTTCCATAGATAAGAGCCTACAGGGAGTATGTGAGACTTATTTCAATTAGTTGACCTGATAATATATCAAATGTTCATACTATATCAACTAATTTTATGTAGAACTTTGATAATTATCAATCGGATATATATCATCAGCATGCAATAATAATATGTGTTAAATGCCAGTTCCTTTTGTATTCAGAATATCCTTCGATTGTCCAATAACAGGTCAATAGTCCCCAAATCTAATTTGCTATATGAGGTGATGAAAACCATCCTTGATGAATTCCAAAAGGCATCCTGACAGATGAGGAAATAATTCATTTTATAATATTCTTGGCTCAAATATTAATATAGCACATCTTAATGCAGTTAGTAAAAAAGGCAGCTGTTAAATTAAGATTTGTTCTGAAAATTTAAATTATTTGGATATCTCAGATATTCTGTACCAAGTTATAATTATCTCTGTTTTTCTTCTCATGTGGACCCATAATACAATTATTTTTCCAGTCAACTAAGGAGTGAGATGCTAAAAAAATATGTCAGGAATAAATCTGAACTGAAAAAAGTATATTCTTGTTGCAAAGAATTTAACTACTGTACCAAATTAAACTTTAATGCCTACACTTATAACATTTTCCATATAGGAGAATTAAAAATTAGTTGGAACTGTATTATAGTCCAACAAAGGAAAAATTTCCAGCTGTAATTACCTGATCCATAACTACTACTCTAAAAATATTTTAAAATATGTATTTAAAAAACTGGAAAATGCTTAGTTAAGCCATAGTAAATGCAACTTGGTTCTATCTTTTGGAGCTTTTGGTAACTACTACAACAAACAACTTCTGAAACAGAAGTATAAGACAATCACAGTTTGTCAGCTCCCTGTATAATTAAAATAGAAACAACAAACAACACAAGTCCAATGAATCATAATATTCTGAAGTTGGAAGGGACTATTAGGATCAACTAGTCCAACCCTTTTAAACATGCAGGAAAATTAATCAAATCATCTTTGTGACATTACGTTTTTATCTGTCTTCAAGTTAGTGTTATTATTATTAAATGTATTTGTTGCCCATCTTGTAATTTGAGGCTTGTTGAACTCCTCGTGACTGCCTGAACAAATCCCTACAGTTTTCTTGGCAAGGTTTTGCAGGAGTAGTTTGCCATGGCATTCTTCTTAGGACTGAGAGAGAATCATTGGCCCAAGGTCATCCAGCTGGCTTCGTACCTAAGATGAGATTAGAACTCATGGTCCCTGGTTTCTAGCCTGATGCCTTAACTTCTAACCAAACCAGCTCCTGACATAATTGTCCTGACTGTCTCTCTCTTCTTAAAAACTTCCAGAGATGAAGAACCACCAATTATTGTTAGTAGACTGCCATACAGTTTCACAGATTTTAATGTCAGAAAGTTTTTTTCCTTACATTTAAGCAAAATCTAAGTAGCTGCAAATTGCATCCATTATTTCTGATCCTAGTTTCTGAGGTATTGGAGACAAGTTCTTGATCATCTTTCCTATGACATTCTTTTATGTACCTGACATCATGTCTTCCCTCAGTCTTCTTTTTACATTTCAAGTTACATCAGCCTGTCCTTAAAGGACATGTTTTCAAGTCCTTGCATCGTCTTTGCAACCAGCCTTAGAAAGTGTTTTAACTTGCCCATACCACAGATTATAGTGCTCCAAGTGTGATCTCATCAATGCAGAAAAAGGACTAAGCTGTCAATTTTCTGCTAAACCAATAAAACAAAAAAAAATAGATGATCTCTTTGCCAGTCAAGGAAATGTTACATAAATTAAGTATCCCTCCTTTTTCCATATTCATTGGGACCAGAATTGGAATTGTAAATGGAGTGAAACATCTTTTAGAGCTGTCATTTATTGTCTGGGTGAACAAGTCAAATGTGTGACTTTGAAGTCACACTTGTTCACATGGGTGAACAAGTCAAATGTGTGACTTTGAAATGTGAAGATTTGAAGTTGACACAAACAAGTGGCAACTTCAAATCTCAATCAACAAATGCTCAGTCTTACACACTGGCAAAAATAATCAGAACATAAAATACAAACTAGATGATCACGACCTTGTTGACGATCCTCACTCAGTAAAGGACCTTGGAGTACTCATCTCTAATGATCTAAGTGCCAGAGCCCACTGCAACAGCATTGCTAAGAAGGCATTAAGAGTGGTTAACCTAATCTTGCGTAGCTTCTTCTCTGGTAATATTGTACTTCTAACCAGAGCATATAAAACATTTGCTAGACCAATACTAGAATACAGCTCATCTGTCTGGAACCCACACTACATATCAGACATTAATACAATTGAGAATGTCAAGAGATATTTCACGAGACAAGCACTACACTCCTCCGTTCACAACAGAATACCTTATGCCACCAGACTTAAAATTTTGGGCCTAGAAAATTTAGAACTACACCACCTTCGATCTGACCTAAGTGTAGCACACAAACGCTATGCCACCAGACTTGAAATTCTAGGCTTAGACAATCTAGAACTACGCCGCCTTCGGTATGTCCTAAGCGTAGTTCATAAAATTATCTGCTACAATGTCCTTCCTGTCAATGACTACTTCAGCTTCAACCACAACAATACACAAACACACAATAGATACAAACTTAAAGTGAACTGCTCTAAACTTGATTTCAGAAAATTTGACTGCAGCAACAGAGTGATCAATGCCTGGAATACATTACCTGACTCTGTAGTTTCTTCCCCAAACCCCAGAAACTGTAACCTAAAACTGTCTACCGTTGATCTCACCCCATTCCTAAGAGGTCTGTAAGGGGCGTGCATAAGTGCACTAGCGTGCCTACTGTCCCTGTCCTAAAGACCCCATGTATTTCGTAAAATACCATGTACTCAAAACCATGCTTGTACTTTTATATATTCATATTAATGTTCATACTTTGTCTGTAATCTTATACATGCTTGACAAAACAAATAAATAAATAAAAATAAAATAAATGGAGGTCCTTCCCTGTGTCACTTACTGATATACCTGTATAGTTGATCCTTCCAGAGAATCTCTTCTGAGTGAAGTTCAGGAGGATGCATTTAGCTGTTCATTATAGTTTCTACCTTTGATCAAGTAAACTAAGCCCCAGTCTGTGGTTCTTAAAATAGCTAGCATGCTGATTGATACATAGCCATCTTGAGTGAGAAGAAGAGTGAGTAGGAAGAAAGAGAACTTTATTAGCACTAAATCAGCCTAAGTCTTATTCATTGCCGTTTATGATGAAAACCCAGGATACTTTTCAAATGTTCCCACTATGGATGTTCTACAAAGTATAGCCACTATTTATGCCAAATGAGGCAGCTGTAACTGACTGTGCTAATTGTGTAACATGCCAGCTGATAGTATATCTAAAGCCTCAATTTTATCAGTGACCTTGACAAAGCAAAGCCAAAATAAACAGCTTTCAATGGTGGGCCAGGAAAAGAATGATTTATTAGAGGTTAGCCTCATTATTCATACAACAGCCTTCACTATTTTATCAAAGGATGAGCTTTCTGAAACTTTACAAGGGTTAAGGAGTTTTAAAAAGACATTGTTAAACTATGGAACTGTTGAACCGTTTTCTGCTCACACAAGTCTTTAACAGCTCAACTGGGCTACTGATATCTAGCAAAGCAATAAATCCAAATATTCCTCACAAGAATTCAAGAACTATTCAGTTTAGTAATATTCCAGTTTCATAAATTCATAGCAAAAAAGCTGACCACAGCACACTTAAATT
Organism: Thermophis baileyi; assembly: GCA_003457575.1. NCBI lineage: Eukaryota > Metazoa > Chordata > Lepidosauria > Squamata > Dipsadidae > Thermophis > Thermophis baileyi. The sequence continues at coordinate 2,358,451 of QLTV01000867.1, read as the reverse complement.
TACAGGTAGTCCTCAACTCATGACTACAATTGAGGCAGGAATTTTCATCATAAGTCATTGTGATCATAATTTGAGTCACCACATGACTGGATTCAATTTTACGACCATTTTAGATGGTCATAAAGCAAGTCACTATGGTAATTAAGCAAACTACATGGTTGTAAATCAGTACAGCTTATCCAATGGGTGTGATCACGTGAGCGCAGGACACTGCAACTGGTCATAAATGCAAACCAGTTGCCAAGTGCCCAAAATGCAATCACACAACTCCAGAAGTGGTATGGAAATTATAACTTTGAGGGCAGGTTGTAAGTAACCTTTTTTAGTCCATCGTAACAAGTCCTCAACTTATGACTGGTTGAGCAACCAGTCATAAGTTGAGGACTACCTGTACTGCTACTGTTGAAATAAAGACTTACAAAGAGTTGTCCGACAGACCCATTAGAGAGAAGAGCATCTGAATGCCAGCTGAACTGACAACATGTGTGCTCTTCAGTTTGACAGAATATACTGTAGGTCAGATAGTTTGATGAATCTGAGATCAAAGAGCTAAGTTGGAGAAATAATGACTTTGGGGTGACTATCATTTATCCTGATTGTTTATTAACTACTGAATAACATAGAAGCTTGTCAAATGCTGAACAAATATCTATAACAACATTTAGATTCACAGGACAAGCACAATACTCAGAAAAGTGGCTTGCTCGAAACTGATCCATATATTTACCAGATAACATAGCATATATCCCAACTGTCTAACAGACTGGAGCTTTGAATATGGCAACAAAGATAGTCAGTAGTAGGGAATCTATACTGGACTACCAAGAATGATAATACTGTACTGTGTTGTAGATTACTATGACATTTTCTACAACCTACAATCAAATTTCAATAGCTCAAGTTAATGCTGTCTGCTGACATGATAATGACCATTCCTATGAACTTTAAATGTGGATAAACAGAAGATATGTATTGCCAATAATTCATGCTATCTTCATAAGTATTCATATTATCTTGGTACTCTTCCATTTTTTTAGTTTATTCATCTGCCCCAGAGATATTGAGTCATTCAAAATAAATATATATTTTTTGTCTATCTTTCTGTCAATAATGTGGCAATCTTGCTCTTTCATTCCTCTGTTAAGAAGAGAGCATATATTGTTTTGTTTAAAAAAACTGAGCTAAAATAGGAACTTAGTACTTTTGCCATCTTTTGTGCTCTTATTTAGCAACTCAACTAGTTTACTGATTCTTGTCTCTTCCTTTTATTTTGAATGTACTTTCATTGTTCTTACCACTTTTTCTTTTCTTTTTTGCTATATTTGGCTGATTTTGTCTTTAGCTTTTCTGACACTTTTTCTACATATACAAAGTATTAGCATATACATTTGCAGGCATACTCATACCAAATGGAGATTTCATCAAAATGGCAAAGCATGTATTGTGATATCATAATCAAAGCTCCTCCCATTAGTACTTACAAACAAATACAAAAAAGAAAGGGTTTGGACATTTGCCTCCATTGACCTCCATGGATGCCCATGTACCTTTGCTTGGTGTTCTTTCCTCCTTTCCTTCTTTTATTTTTACATCTTAAGTTTTTGCATAGCCACATAAACTGCTTCTGATTATAGTTGATGTTGTTTTTCTTAATTGAAATTGGGGGTTTTTTTAGAAGTTTCATTCATCTTGAAATCCTTTTCCTACTATTGTCTTCTGTCTCAAATTTGTTATCGTTGCTTGGGTTTATTAAAAAAAATAGTGGTACAAAATTTGTATTTGACTACAATCATTTTGGTTTTTCTTAAAATCAAGAATTTTAGCATCATTTTGATACTTTTTCCACAGCATTTCTGTCCCTCCCTCATCATCAAGTAAGTCTTCTCTATTTAGGAAATCTGCTGCATGATAAGATCTGAGAACCAATGATATCATGGCTAAAACCAATACAGTATGTTCCAGTACAGTCATCTTTATATTATACAATGACACTGTAACATCTTACTTATGAGTTTGAAATCTGTTAGGTAGTCCATTAAAACAATTTTGATTCCTCACAATTCTAGGAAATTGAGGATCTTTTTTGTCTCTAGGTATAGCAGGTTCTACCAAAGTTCTATCTAAAACTCTAGGTGAACTTCTATCAACATTTTTATATGGATGACCATTCATGGTTTATGAATGGCTGAGGAAAAAAGTGAAATCACTGCATCAATTGCAGGTGGAAATCATAATTCTCTGAATTATACCAAGGTAAGGGTTTCATATTCTCTGGTTTTTCAGCTTAACATCTTACCAGAAAAAGTATGATACCTGTCAAAAAACCCCACCATTTTTGAGATAGTATATAAAATCTCTTCCATTTATTCCAGTTTCCATGATGGCTCAACAGAGCCCCTTTTAAGGTTGTCTCCCCTTCAGTCTGAACTTTCATCAATCTTTTCAAGTATGGACAATTGACTATAAAGATTATCAGAAGCAAATTAAAGAAACTTTCATGCCATCTACTCTCAGCCAGAGGACATAAGCCTTTCCTTTAAGAAATCAATGAATGTTAAGTAGTCAGTTTTGATTACTGTCAGGCTTTACACTGAGTACAGCAATAAATCTTGGGTCTCCCGACACTTAGCTCCTTATTCAGATTGGGGCTTATTTGGCAGAAGACTCACAGACACAGCTCAGCAAAATGTCTGCAATAAATATCTTTTTCCCTCCTATCCATACTTCACTACAATTATTTCATTAATGCTGGAGCAGGACAGGTTATCACTGTTTGTGGAATCCCTTCATAAATGAGATCATGCTGTATTTTGCCTGGCAGTCCTTTATACCAGTTAGTTGAGTTTATTTTCTTCTAGTCCAAATTCTGAGTTAATACATAGCTGAAACTCAGTGACTACCTCTGAACCAAAGGCTTAACCTGTTAGAGATAACAGATTTCATAACTGGAAGACACAGTTGCCAATGCCTTGCTCCAGCATGAGACCCAAATGAAGTTGGATTCTTGAAGTTAGCCCTTAGACATGCTACAAAATTAGTGAAGTTATCCAACAGAGATTGCCCATTTTGCAGCTCCCCCTGTCATTAGGCTAACATGAACTCTACTTGAGCATAATGAGAAAATCATTACTCTGAGCTGTAAATATACCTGCATTCTTATAGTATTTGTGTAGCAAGGAGGCAAATACTCAGTGTCAGCTCTGGCTACTCCAGCTATAGTATAATGTCTTGGGCCAGCACTGGAACAGGGGCCATGTGTTGGGCTTACAGTTCAACCATCTGAATTGACTTCAGAGGTGGGTTTCAGCAGGTTCTGACCAGTTCTGGAGAACCGGTAGCGGAAATTTTGAATAGTTCGGAGAACCGGTAGCGGAAATTTTGAGTAGTTCGGAGAACTGGTAAATACCACCTCTGACTGGCCTCGCCCCCATCTATTCTCTGCCTCCCGAGTCCCAGCTGATCGGGAGGAAATGGGGATTTTGCAGCAACCTTCCCCTGGAGTGGGGAGGGAATGGAGATTTTACAGTATCCTTCTCCTGGAGTGGGGTGGGAATGGAGATTTTACAGTATCCTTCCCCTACCACGCCCACCAAGCCACGCCATGACCACCAAGCCACGCCCACAGAACCGGTAGTAAAAAAAAATTGAATTCCACCACTGATTGACACATATTGTTAACCATTTGGGTCTCATGCTGGAGCAAGGCATTGGCAAGTGGGTGAATTTAGAGGTTCAACTCGCAATGAGCTTTATTTCCAAAAAATATAAACAGACCAATGAGCCTAAAAACAAAGATCTATACTCTCAAAACGAAATAATTCTGTAAACTGCCATGGCTCTGGATTGCAGTTGTATTTGGTTGAAGGATGAATCACTCAAGAGTAGCATGGAGTGAAAGGTCTTTTGATAACCATCTTTGATTTGTCTAAGAATTTAATTATGAACACCTAATTTGTCTGTCAGTCAGGTTCACTGGCTAGATTTTAGCAGAATTTTGTGAACATTTGATATGACTTGACTTGTATTTGGCTCAGTGCTCTTTGAAATACATATAAAGCTGGGTAGCGTAAATCTTACTGCATACTAGAAAAGAGTCACTAAAGCAGTGAATTGCCCTTTGTCATCATGAAGATTTAGTTATTCTCATTATATCTGCTGTAGCTTAAGTCTTTTCTTCTTTTCTCCCATCCTTCCCAGTAGTTTAACATACTTTATGCTCTGCCTATCTTGGCCTTGAAGCTGGGTAACTTCAGGATACATACATAATTGACATCTTTCCCTGAAAAATTCTGTCTCAACAACTTCCAAGTGGTCTAGAGTAAAACCCAATTATCAAGCACTAGACTTATTGATGGCTTTTGAATTGTGGTATTGGAGAAGACTATTGAGAGTCCCTTGGACTGCAAGGAGATCAAATCAATCAACCCTAAAGGAAATCAACTCTGACTGTCTTTTGGAAGGACAGATACTGAAGCTGCAGCTCAAATACTTTGGCCATGAGAAGAGAGGACCCATTGGAAAAGACCCTGAAGTTGAGACAGATTGAAGGCAAATGTGGAAGGGAGTGACAGAGGATGAGATGGTTAGATAGTGTCATCGATGCAGTGGGTATGAGTTTGGGCAGACTCAGGGAGACAGTGGAGGACAGGGGGGCCTGGGGTGCTATGGTCCTTGGTGTCACAAAGAGTTGGACATGACTTAGTGTTCTGAATCAAGCGTAGATTGGTTGTGCTATCATCAGGCAGCTTAACAAAGACGCAATGGTACATTCAATCAGATTATATTTTATTCTTCAGGCATCCTCTGACAACACTCACGGTTATGTAGAAGTTCTTCTGAATCTACAGTCATAATCTGGAACCATCACGAATATTGTGAAAAAGGATTAACGCTTCTCCATCTCCCTCTTCAGNTGTCACAAAGAGTTGGACATGACTTAGTGTTCTGAATCAAGCGTAGATTGGTTGTGCTATCATCAGGCAGCTTAACAAAGACGCAATGGTACATTCAATCAGATTATATTTTATTCTTCAGGCATCCTCTGACAACACTCACGGTTATGTAGAAGTTCTTCTGAATCTACAGTCATAATCTGGAACCATCACGAATATTGTGAAAAAGGATTAACGCTTCCCATCTCCTTGTTCAGGCATGCTTTCCCGGTATATTCTTGAAAGTGACTTCCTTTGGGATACCGTACTTCAATTACTCCCGCCCCCCAGGCATACTTCAATGACCAATAAGAGTACACAGTTATGATCACATGCCATGGACTACATGGCATGGACTA
>QLTV01000867.1:2311930-2345698 GCA_003457575.1 Thermophis baileyi | reverse complement strand
AGGAGTTTGAATGGTGGATATGTGTATTTATATGTATCTGTATGTGTATGTGTGTGTGTGTGTGTGTGTGTGTATATAGATATATAGATATATAGATATATAGATATATAGATATACACATACATATCAGTGGTGAGTTCTAAATGATTTTGCTGCTGGTTCGCACGCGCGCTTGCACGCACAATGCTTCTGCACATGCGCAGAAGCGTCTCGGGCGGGTGGGCAGAGCCTCCTGCCGCCGGCACTACCGGTTCTAAGAACCGGTCCGAACCGGGAGCAACCCACCGCTGATACATATATACATACCGGGGTGGGTTCTGGATCCTTTTGCTGCCGGTTCGCTCAGGGTCGCGCCGTGTGCGCCCGCAGCAATCAAAAAATAGCTTCTGCGCATGCGCAGAAGCAAAATCCAAGATGGCGGCACCCACAGACACACCGACAGAACCAGCTCCGTGACGTCATCGCCGAGTTACTAATGGTTCTAAAGAACCGGATAGAACCGGTAAGAACCCACCTCTGATATATACATATATACATATATACATATATACATACATACATGTATGTATGTATGTATGTATGTATATAAAAACACATGGGGTCCTTTATTATTAGAGAAAATGAATTTCCCTTTTGTTATCTTTGTTTTCATAATAATAACTTGTTTCCTCAACTGAGATCTTAGGTCAGGTTCAAGTTCAGTTATACCTATCCTCAGTATTGTAGATCAGAGATGCAATATCTACTCCAGCAAAGATATCAAATACAGATGGTCCTCGCTTAGCGACCACAGTTGGAAGCAGCAAATAGTCCTTATGCAAAGTAGCTGCTAAGTGAAACTGCAACTGTGCTTATGATCTTACTTCAGCTTTCCTTTGCTTTGCAGACCTACAAAGATTTAAATGCAAGGACTGGTCATAAAGTTAGGTTTTCATCACCACCGTAACTGCAAATTATCACTAATCAAGGCTGTCACTAAATGAGGAATACCTGTATAGACACAGACACAAACAGGTATACAGGTGTGGATGTGGGTGTATTGTATGTGTGTATTACCATTCATAGATAAATGCCTATATACAGAGAGCCAGTTTGGTCTAGTGGTTAAGGCTTCAGGCAAGAATCCAGAAGTCTTAATTCTAGTCCTGCCTTAGGCATGAAAGCCAGCTGGGTGACTTTGGACCATTCGATCTCTCAGCCCTACTCATCTCTCAGGGTTGTTATTGTGGGGGAACCAGAGGAAGGAGAATTAATATGTTCTTCACTGTGCATTATTTATAAAAATAATAAAGGTGGGATTAAAAAAACCTTTTAAAAATGACCTACTGCATTCCTTTTGACTCCCAGCTGCTCAGACATCTGTCTGCATAAAGTTCTGCTAGCCTGTCTTCCTATAACAGAATAACAGAGTTGGAAAGATTCTTGGAGGTCTCCAAATCCAAGTCCTTGCTCAAGGAAGGAGACCCTATATCATTCTGGACAAATGGTTGTCCAATCTCTTCTTGAAAACCTCCAGTGATGGAGTACCCAACTTCTGGAGGCAAACTATTCCAGTGATTAATTGTTCTCACCATCAGGAAATGTCTTCTTAGTTCTACGTTGGATTTCTCCTTAATAATATTCCATCTGTTACTTCTTGTCCTGTCCTCAGATACTTTGGAAAATAGGCCAACCTCCTCTTTTCTGTCACAGCCTGTGAAGTATTGGAAGACTGATATCATGTCACTCCTGCTCCTTGTCTTCATTAAGGTAAACATACCTAGTTCCTGCAACTGTTTAGCCTCCAGACCCCTAATCATCTTTGTTGCTCTTCTCTGAACTCTTTCTGGAGTCTCAATGTCTTTTTGTATCATGATGACCAAAACTGGACGCAGTATTGCAAGTTTGCTGTTACCAGTGCAATATAACATGGTACTATAACTTCAAGTGATCTTGATGCTGTCCCTCTGTTGATGCAGCCTAGGACTCCATTGGCCTTTTTGGCATCTGCAGCACACTGCTGACTCATACTTAAGTGATTGTTACCTTCCCACCGAAATGGTACCTATTTATCTACTCACATTTGCATGCTTTTGAACTGCTAGGTGGGCAGGCTGAGGCAAGTAATAAGAGATCAGCCCATTACACAGTGCTCAGGTCTCTAAACCAGGCTGTCAGCTTTCCAGCTGACAAGCTCAACATCTTTAACCACGGAGCCATTGTGCCTCCTTCATTTATTATAAATCATCATTATTACTTAGTACAAATGTTTTTTTTTCATTTACTCAGATTCCTTGTTATTATTTGATACAAAGATAGACAGGTTGAGGGCTAGATGCAAGTATAAAAGCTCTTTTTTTAAATGTGCCCAACCCACTTCCTCCCAGAAATTTCATCTTGGATGAGTGGTGACAAATTCCTGAAAAATAAAATACAATTTCCCTATGGTATTTGTCATAAAACAAGAATGGTATATAAATCACAGTTAGGCTTAACACACTTCAAAAACAATGCACAACCACTGACATTCCAGTGCTAACAACTGTGTGATGTCATTACATTATCATTCTGTCCACTCTGGCTCTAAGCTGATCAGAAGAGAAATAAGAGCACTCCTGGCCTTCTTTTGATTTAATGTCCTAAGGGAGGGAGCCCTGGCACTGAAAACAGATTCTAAAGATGAGATCATACCTTAGGCTGACTATCATCTGTTGACGGAAGTAGAATAAATACAAGACAGAAAAGAAAGTAACCAAGATAAGTAAACTTTAAGACTACATGTAAACTTATACATAAACTGTGCAAGTGCTGATGGGATTTAGGGAGGTAAGCATCTGAAGCAGTTAGCTCAAATAGGTTAATGCTTAATATCTCTCTTCAGTTAATCAACTTGATATATATTTCTTATTTTCTAGTGGAAGTACAGTATGTAAACCTGCAGTTCCAATTTTAATCAATCCTTCAAGCTTCAAAAGAGTCTAAATATTTGGACAAAACAATTTGCAAATTAACTGCAAGTTATTCTTTTTGATGGTGATTTTGACATAACAATATAGCATTTATCTTTCAGCTTCTGTTCGAAAGAGTTTTTTTTTTTTTTTTTAAAAAGCCTTACCGTTAAATGTACAATCTCTTTTCATGTACATAAAGTTCTCTTGGATTTATCCAGTTGAGCTGAAATGGCCGGAGAATGCTTGGAGCAAAACACCGCACAAAGAAATCTGAGGAGGCAGGAAATAAAATAACTGAAATGGATCCATGTGACATGGACTGTTAAAAATAAAACTGATGTACTCAGCAGCATGATTCACTTTATGGAACACTATCCTTTCATGGTATTTCTCTCCAATACTGCTAGAGTGATATTTAACAGAGTTGCTGTTAAATAGGTGGTGATTCATATTTTAATAAAGGACAATATTACCAGTAAAGGCAATGGTATTTTCTTTGCTGTATTATAGAGAAAGTTTTGCATTCCTTCTTCCTTTTATTTTTCACTATAAATATTTTTCCTCAGCCTTTTCCATACATAGCAGCTAGATCACAAATCTTTATTCAGTACAAAATATTAGCTTTCTTGTCTGAAAACATAAAAGTTTAAACTATCTTTATGAATCTTACTGACATTAAAAGTTAAGTAATACCCCAAGTCCAAATCATAATTTAGATGCTTGAAAGTAGATATGGGTTGGTTGTTCCTTTCTTCCATCTTAGCAGCAGCTTTTCATTCCATTTTCTAATGAGTTTTACTCTGGATTTATAGAAACGTATCAGGCCTAAATTTTGACTAATGCACGGATTCTACTATCCTACTCCTTGCAAATTTCTTTTTAACCTCATTTTGAAGCATATCAACAGTAACCACATTTCTTCGAAAAAATAAAGGACAAACCAGAAAAAGGGGCAAATCTAAAAGGGGTTCATAAGGATAACAATATTTAATTGCTATGTTTATAACTTTGCTTTACAAAAAAAAAATTTAAAGAGCAAAACAAAGGAAAACTTTACAAAAATGTATATTCTAAGAAAAATATCTAAAATCAAATAGTATATGTACATTTATTTTAAAAAAGCAATTCAATTTCCATATTTTTACATGAATGTGAAAGACTGTGTTAAGTGGTACTGTTTGTAGATTAAAAGTGAAATGACAAGTTGTGTTTTTTAAAAAAATAATAATCTAAAGAACGGCTTTCTGAAATAAAGGACTGTCCTTTATAATAAGGACACATGATCACTACCGACATGGAGCACACAATATGAGAAAATAGTGACAACTGAATAGACTTTGTTTAAATCCCTATCTGTCTATAAATTGGTCAGTAGCAGATTGTGATTAAACCTGCCATTCCATTGTTAATTGTTTTCCCAGTTCTCTGTCACATCTCATCACTGTTCTGTGTTCCTTTCTAGCTGTACAGTAATTGTATACAAGTAGTCCTTGACTTACAACAGTTCATTTAGTGACCGTTTGAAGTTACAACGGCATTGAAAAACATGACCGTTTTTCACACTTATGACCATTGCAGCATGCCCAAAGTCACGTGATCAAAATTCAGACTTTGGCAGAATCAGAATCAGAATCAGAATCAGAATCAGAATCAGAATCAGAATCAGAATCAGAATCAGAATCAGAATCAATCTTTATTACAGTTACAGACCAGCACAAGAATTAAATATTAAAATAAATATGTTCTCTAAAAATTATTGGAAAATAACTAAGCAAAGTAGTAATATGAATCTTTAGGTGTTTTTTCCTTATTATCATTACAGCAGCACAAAATTTTTCTACTGCAAGAATGGTAGCTGGATTTGAATCCTGAAGGAGAAGGTGCACATAGAAATTATCTGATCTCCCTAGAAATCTCTCCAATAGAGGGAGGATATACATTGATTTGATGTCCCTGTAGAACTTGCAACGCAATAAGACATGTGAGATATCTTCAACTTCCCCATTGCCACATGTACACATTCACTCAGCTATTGGGATTTTATCATACCTGCCCTGCAGGAGTGCTAAGGGAAGGATATTAGATCTGGCTCTAAAAAATGCTATTCTGTTCTTAGGAACCTTACTGGTTCCCAAACACCCCATTTAATCTGATTTCTGCTGTGGAGTGATATCCTGTTAAATTCTAGCTCAAACTCCATGCCTCTTATTCTATTGGTAACCACTTGCTTGGCTTGATCATAGGGATATTAAACACAATGGGGAAGGTCCGTAGAAGGCCAGCTTATGCTCTATCGCTTGTTTACAGGAAGAGGGGAAGTTGTCTATCAAGACTAAAGGGGTCAAGCCCTCTGGGAAGAATGGAATTTTCAACCAGTCCCGTACCTGAATTTGGCATTCCTGTCTCAATTTTCAACTTTGATGTCCCGCTAGGTGCAGCTATAATGAATCGCAGGAATTTTGTTTGTATAGTTTCTAAAGACTCTTTAAAAAAAAATCCTGTTTGTGCCCCATAGAGAATTTGCCTCAGTTTTTTAGCCTCAATGAGTTTTAAGGCTACAGGGACTAATTGTCCTCCACTCATGTAAAAAAAAGTGTTTGATAGCATTTGAAGATCTGTTAAGCTGATTGCATAGTGTGATTCAGATGTGCCTTCCAAATACCTTTCTTATGGAAAACCACCCCAAAATACTTGAATGTATTCATCCCTGGTGTACTCCTCTTTGTACATTTATTGAGCCAGATAAAGTCCCTTATGGGTTACCCCTTACTTTGAAGGTGGAGTTAGAATATAGTTTTTGATATAGTTTTTGTATGAGATAGGGCAGGTGTTTATCAATAGTAGTATTTTTTAAGTTTATTCCAGAGGGTACTTCTGGATAGCGAATCAAACAATTGTTTACACTCAAGGAAGGCCACAAAAAGAGAAGATTTCTTTTTATATGTATATTTTTGTACAAGGTGGTGAAGTACCAAAATATGATCAACTGTTGATCTCCCTTCCCTGAATCCAGCTTGTTTGTCTTTAATTATGGCCTCTGAGATTATCCAATCTTGAAGTTTGTGGTTTAGGTGCTTAGTATACAACTTGCTAACAACACTCAGTAAACTAATGGGCCTGTAGTTTCATGGATCATTCTTATTGCTTGGCAATTGGTTCATACTTATGATGGTTGCTGGGTCCTGGGGTCATGTCACCTTTTGTGACCCTCTGACAAGCAAGGTCAATGGGGAAGTGAGATTCACTTAACAACTGCAGTGATTCACTTAACAACTGTGGCAAGAAAGGAAGTAAAATGGACCAAAGCTCACTTAATAACTGTCTCACTTAGCAACATAAATTTTGGGCTGAATTGTTGCTCATAAGTCAAGGACTACCTGAATATCGTTCACCAGCCTATTTTCATGGGCAAAAGTGGCAACAGAAAGTAACATCACAAGAAAACCAAAGGGAAACAGGGGTACCTTTCCATTCTTGTTTCATTCTATTTTTTTTAAGTAATACGTAGTATATGTTAGATTCCAATATAAACTCGAGCACACAAATTTGAGATATAGAATTATTCTTCCATTAATAGAATTGTATTCCAGAAATGGCTTTGAAATGAGATTTCCTAGTTTTGACTTTCGCAGCCTAACAGCCTATTATTTTCCTCCAGTCACATTGGAGAATGACTTACAGACTGGGAGAAGGGATAATTTAAATCTTAGCAGTCCACCCTTTCCCAAGAGTAATCATATAATTATGAGGGGTTATTGCTACTAAAACTGAAGCTCATGACAAACTATGGTTAATATTGCTGGGGAGCTCTTAGTGCTTCTCCCTTTCGTCCAGTATTTAAAAAATAGCAAAAGGAAAAAAAAATGTTTTAGGACCTCCTGCCCAAAGCTCAGGAATTAACAAACATAAGGAACTTTGTGTCTCTCTTGAAATTCAAGGATAGCTCTGTGCTGCCTTGCATGTAATTATAGTTTAACTGTAACATTTGATTTTTAAATCAGTGTGACCAGTTCTCTAGATATCAAAAGGAGTTTACTGGTAAAGATTTATGTAGTCAAAAATAAGATAACGCAACAAGGACACAAAATTCAAATTCAAATTGAATTTTAATGGGTCTATGGCAAGGGTGCAGGATATCTGAAGAACCAACTTTTCCCAATGGGATTGGCCCACCCCACTTGTTCTGGCAGAAGAGGCCTACTGTGGATCTCATCAGCCAAGGAATTTTAGATGGTGAGATCCAGGATATTCCAGACTTTGGAATATCTTGCTGCAGGTGGTAAGATTCCCCCCTCCCCCCCGCCGCCTCTCTTTTAGCCTTCAGGAAAAATCTTGAAAACTTGGCTATGCTAGCTGGCATGGAGTTCTGAAGGAGAAGCTGTTGGGCTGGAAGTGGTTGATGCATTAAGACAGAAAGCACATCTTAATGTTGTGCTTGTCCACCCTTGCCCCATGGTTTTTTTAGTCAGTTTTAATTTTTTTTGTAATTTTAATGTTTTTATACTTATAATTGTCTAGCTATGTATATATTTTATCATGCTGTAAGCCACTCATAGTCACTTTGAACCGTGAAATGGGTGGCAAATAAATTTAATAATAATAAAATAATGTTATTTAATATCACTGTATTAACTAGATCTATAGGATCCTGAGACTTCAATACAGTTTTGGAGTTCATTGCAGAAAGAAGGCTAGGGATAACTCATATGGAACAGCTTATCCATTCAGACCTTTCAGCGTGGCATCAACTTACCAGATGCTTGCCAAAAACCATGGCAGCCCTCGTCCTTCCTCCTGAAGTTTGGCAGATCGCTACTCTCCTCGTCTTTTGCAAAGCACTGAAGACCTGGCCTTTCTCACAACTGCTGGGATAAGACGAGGTGACTGAATATCAGAAGCTTGACTTAGCACCAGGTTTTTCTTTAATGTGTTGGGTTATCATTTTAATATGGTTTTTGTGTTGTTTTAATTTTAAATTGGAAGCTGCCGAAGTTTATTATAAGATGGGCAGCTATATAAATGTTTCAAATAAATAGAGTTGTTCAGCCAGGAGCTAAACGGGAAAAGTACAGCCATATTAGTACTATGAGACCACAGGATGTCAACACTCTGGATTGCCTGGTAGGCTATCGTAGCTAGTCTTTCCTGTTGTACCATGTCCAGAAGATAATGCTGCGAGATTGTTTGGCATCTCAGTTCTTGTCTTCTAATGTCCCACAGAATTCCATCTTGTTCTGATCATCACCCACTCTTACAATAACCAGTTCAGTTCTTAGCATGGGGCAGGGAAATGTGTTGTGGCTGATGCACAGTGATGATGCAGGGATATTACCATTTAGGATAAAACTGGGGGTTGTGCCTCCAACAATCAAACGGTGTGTTTTATGGTTGGGATTTCAAGCATTGAGCATTGAATAGTGTGTTCTGGATTAGATGTAAAAAACAATATCCCAAGCACCTTGTGTGTTTATAACACAGCCTGGCACTGCTTTACAGGATGTTCAGAGATGAAACACCTCCTCCCCCAAACACATTAGAAACTGATCATTTCATCCAATAGGTTTCATATCCAATGTTTTTATTAGTTTGTGGATTATTTTAAGATTTATCCCAAGAGTCAATGTTGGAAATGTACTACTAATGCCATAAAATAAAAATTCCACGTTTCTTTGTTTTTGGTATAGTATGATGTTATTTGTGCCAAGAGATGGCTTCTGGTGGAGCCCACATAAAAATGATGGTCCATGTTTTTGTGATAGAGTGAACTGAATTTAGGGTTCATTCTGTATAAAAAGATGCAATCCATCGTTTCCCATGGAACCTGCAAAAAAAAAAAAATCACATGAAATAAAGTTCTATGTCAGATCTCCTGAAGAGAACGTTTACTCGTTTCCCACAAATGATGCCGACTTCCCAATTAAGTCAGTTGCTACCTCTTTCCAAGATCTTTTGGATCAAGTTGCAGAAGGATCATTTTAGGGAATGTGCATGTTCAATGTTCTGAGCTGCACCAACAGTATCCAAAAAGAATCCGGTTTTTTGGATTTCCTTTTTTAAATCAGTTATTTAGGAATGCTCATGGCCCATCTGCCTCCTTTTTTTTCTTGTGAATTCCTCTCCGTGGGCAACCCCGCTGGCTTTAGTTACCCCGTCGAAGGTGCGCAAACACCAAGAAAAAAGCTGCAACCTTCTCTCGTTCAGTGGCTCGCTGAGCAAAGTGATGGATCTCGCCCGGTTATACTTTCCGCCCTAGAAGCAGGTAAAGAAACGGCTCGTTCGTTACGCATCTCGCGCGTCTCACATGGGATCTTTCTTGCGCTCCCGCGGCAGGTTAGCCCGGCAAACCTTCCCTGCAGATCTCGTCGGAAACATAACTGTACACACAGGCCCCTTCTGTCCCTAGACTTATTTACGTAAAGGCGGACCGGAAGCTGCGCCAGCTCAACCGCGCCTGCGCGCTGTAGCTTTTCGCACCCGGCTTCGCCTTGCGTAGAGGGAGAGGCGCCTGTGCGCGCCTTGGGCCCAAGAAGGATTTTGGTACCGTGTAGGCCGGCTCTTTAGCCGGCCGCAACAGCAGGTACTGGGGGTTCGTGGTAGATCAGTTGTGCGCGCCTGTTTTCGAGGGGCCGGCCTTGCCTAAGAGAGTGCGGCCGCTGAGCTGCGTTTCGCCCAGGGCTGTGAGCAGGCCAGAGAAGAGGCAAAAGGAGGGCTGGGACTATGCGCGGCCTTTTGGTTGGGGGCGCCCGCAGGCTGAGCCTGGCGTCCCCCAAGGGGGAGCGGACGGGAGAGGGCGAGGCCCCTCGAGAGGGCTGCTGCTTCTTACTCGCGGGGCGTTGAGGTGGTGACTTGCGGCGCTGGAAGGTGGGGTTGGGGGTTACTCGGAAGGCATGAAGTAGCTGGACACGGCCTATCTTCGCTTTTCAGGGATTAGAACGAAAGTTCGTCTTGGCATTTCCTACCTGGGATGGTTTCATAGCGCCAGGGACTCTGCTTGGCACCTGTGGAAGATGTGGGTACCCTTTGCCCATTATATGAAGCTTGGCCCTTTTTTGATAACTGAACAGAATTTTCACACCAGTCTTATTTCCGGGGGTGGGGGACAATCCTTGTAAATTGCCCCTCCACCTCCTTGTACAAACAAAGCGAGTCTTGCCCAAATATTTAAGAGCGTGCAGATCTTTATTTTTCTGTTAGCTATTATCATTAGACCCAGAGTATAGCCGTTCCAGATGAGACAATTAACCAAAATGTTTTTCTGGGAGATAACAGTATTGTAAGTAGTATATCCTGTTGACTTGCGCATAACTTCAGGGATTTCTGAGATACTGCAAATAACCATTCTTGTGAGGTTCAGGGGTCAGTCAGTGAAATTCCATGCACAAGGAATTTCATATCCTCCTTTCACATCTGTCTTTCTTCCTGATACCTAGTTTTCTTCTTTCTAGCTGCTGATTTTGGATTCTTCCAGAGTCAGAACTATATGATTGCTTCGCCAACCAATTAAAAAGGATTGTCATGGATAGAGAAATGTTAGATATATTGATATTAAAGATGGATTATAATCATAGATGGGTATTTTGTCCAGTTGCACCCATTCTGTTACAAAGTGAATTTCACTTCCATAAAATATCAAGTACGTGATTTAGGCATTCTCCAATTCAAAGGAGGACAGTTAAATCACTATGAGAATGATTGATATATTTTTTATTTTTTTCTGTTCTGGAATTTTTCTGTTTCTGACACAATTTTCCAGGAGTTTTTTTTAATTATTTACTCTTACTTTGTTATATGTGTTGCTTTCCTGAATTGTTTTTTCTTATACTACATTGTTATAAAACAGAGAAGAAGTTGAATCTGTTAGGGTGAGTATGTTACTATCTCACCAGATTTAAGCTGATCCCAACTACCTTCTTTCTGCCTGCCTCACCATGTCTTATTGTCATTTCAACACGAAGGCTTATTGTCCATTTCTATCTTAGTGTCTGGATTTATATATGTCAGTGTCTTTTATTTTGTTTACAGCAGTTTGATTACAGTATATTTATTAAAATACAAAATGCTCCCAGAACTGACCATGCCCATTCCAGTAACATATTGTCATTATTCTCCACAGCACATGGAATTGTTTTCTTAAGAAATTGTGGTCTGTGCCACCAAAAAAAAAAAAAAAACCCTCCTTGCTTAATTGAGTCAGTTTTGCCTTTGAGAAAAATTCACAGACACACAAATGCATTTTTTAAAACTTGGATAGGAGTCACCTCTGTCTATGGAAAAGCAATAAGAGGAAGAGGAATAATAAAAGGGGGAGAACTGATGCGCCTAATTAATGAATGTTTATAGAACTGGATGACAAGTCAGGCATTCAAATACAGGTTTATAGAGGAGACTGACAAATTTGTAGATGAATTCAGAGTAAAGCTGGCATTTAATGCAAAAATATTTGGCTTTTGGTAGGAGAGACTGGGTTCTTGATTGCACATTGTAAGCTTGCAGAGATATTGGGAGTACATTGTTTACTATAATGCTAGAAGGAAAGGAGACAAATTTAGACTTTTCTATCAATCATGAACATATGAATGAGAAAGAGAAAGTATCTGTGTGTAGAAATCAGATAGCAATAGCAGTTAGACTTATATACTGCTTCATAGTGCTTTACAGCCCTCTCTAAGCGGTTTACAGAGTCAGCATATTGTCCCCAACAATCTGGGTCCTCATTTTACTGACTCCGGAAGGATGGAAGGCTGAGTCAACCTTGAGCCGGTGAGGATCAAACTGCTGGCAGTCGGCAGAACTAGCCTGCAATACTGCATTCTAACCAATGCGCCACCATGGCTCTTGTGCTTCGTAAGTAGAAAGTAATGGGAAACCAGTTCCTCAGACCATCATATTAACAGAATAGTAGCAAATTTCAAAACTAAATCTGGGTCTAGAATCTTCTGAATGAAAATCTAGACAAGCATCAGTTCTGCTAAAATATGTCTGTTTATGGTTTGCTAATAATTCCCTTTTATTCCAGCAAATGTGATATTGTGTTATGTAACAAAATTTCATAAATATTATTAAGCGTTTTCTAAAAATTAATTTCGATTTCTCTATTTGGTAATAGGTTTACATCAGACTAATTCCTGGCCCAAGTCAAGTATCTGTTAGATCCCACTCTAGAACCCTCCTTCCCCACTTCAATTTATGTGGCTCCCAGCCTAAGTAAAGCTGAGTGGAAGATTAATATAGCAGATTGCTGATACCAGCTACCCATTTTATTTTTTGCTTTATTGACCAGCAGAAGTCATTTGAAAAGAACAGGACTTCAACATATCCATTTATGTTGGATCATTTTTTTCTGTGCTCATATTTGTCATAGACAAATATTTCCAGTGCCATTTAGTCCCTATATTTATTGTTTCAATCCTCATCAATAATTGAGGAAGATAATAAATCATATTTTTTCTTCCACCAGAGAATTAAATATGATAGCTGATTAAACATATATATTAATACATTTAGTTGGATGTAAGCATGCTAATAAGGAGCTCCCCAGTATCTTAAGAGTGGTTGGAAAAAGTGTATGGGATATTGCCCAGGTAGCTTACCTTGCCACATTAGTCTCAAAGGGTATTGACTACCATTGGAAATGGCTTGGTATAGTAAGCTATTTAAAGTGGTACTTTACAAAATGATGGTGTGAGGGAACTTGCAGTGGTGCAGTGGTTAGAGTGCAGTACTGCAGGCTACTTCTGCTGACAGCCGGCTGCCTGCAATTTGGCAGTTCGAATCTCACCAGGCTCAAGGTTGACTCAGCCTTCTATCCTTCCGCGGTGGGTAAAATGAGGACCCAGATTGTTGGGGGCAATATGCTGACTCTGCAAACTGCTTAGAGAGGGCTGTAAAAACACTGTGAAGCTGTATATAAGTCTAAGTGCTATTGCTATATCCTGCTGAAGGCTGTTTACTTCAATGGCTTTGCCATTTGCCTGTCTTTATATTATTCATATAATTGTTTTGCTGATGAAGCCAAGTAGCTGTTTATTCTTCTGCCTATAGAGATCAGATGAAGAAGCCTTCAAAGCAACTGTTCAAATCCTTCCAGTGTGTACATTAGCTCATTGCTTAGCAGGGTGGATAAAAATTGATGGGTTTTAAAAAAAAAAATCAAAATATCAGATTTTTGAAATTTAAATCGGATTTTTTTTTATCAAATTTATTTTAATAAAATGCTTTTGAAGTAAAAATCTAAAGATAGTTTTCTATTTAAGATACATTAATAATTTCATTTATTCAGCATGAAATGTATGTATGTTATGTAGCATGAGGCTGTATATTCTGCAATATTTACATTTTTGGTAAACATATTCGATGAATCCAAGCTCTGCAAGCTGAGATAACATGCACTGCATTGATGCATTCACACAATTTCACAGTAACCATGAGATAAATCATAAAACAAAGTTCAGGAATATTCCTTTATCCCATTGTTTTGCAAATCTATGTACACTACAAACTGTATGATTGTTTGAAGAGAAAACTCTAAATATGAAACCTTCATTTTGTTTGCAAATAATAATATTAAAGATTACAACTACCAGCAAGAATGAGTCCTTAACATTTAAAGAGCACTTGTCATTTCAGATCCATCATGGTAGCGCCTGTTAGCAGGCATCCACTCACCTTGTGGTGTCACTGCTGCATCACCAGCCGTCCCATTAAAGTGAATGGGACTGTCAGTGAGTCAATAGCGGGTCAGAGGAGGAGTCGCTGTGGGACACAGATGACAGTTGCACTTTAAAAATTATGATTTAAATTGAGTTTATTTAAATCAAGCCTTTTTACTAGTGATTTAAATCGTGATTTAAATTGACTTTGATTTAAATCAAATCCACCCTGTTGCTTAGGGGTAGCGGTAGTTTTGGTGCCAAAGACCATTTGGGAGCATCCCCTTGAATAATTTGAAAATCTAAAACCAATAGAAGTAGAAATATAATGAGCAATATAGTTTATTTGTATTTCTTATTTTTCTGGCCTAAAAACAAAAAAAACCCTAGTGTTAAAAGTCTACAGTAACTTTCAAAATAAAACACAGCAAAATAAATAAATACAGTTTGAAAATCAATTATAGCATACATTTTGCAAGGTCAAAAAAATTAAAGATACAATTATATATGGGAAGGAAGCTTTTTGGATGTCTTTATTAATCAACTTTATTACATTTCAAAGAAGGATAAAATACAAAATAACAAAAGGAAAAATGGGGGAGGGGATCAAAACGGGGAAAAGTTAAAAGGGGGATTCAGTTATATAGTAACCTCTTACTCTTAAGTTAAAACAAAACACAGACACAATATAAAAATACTATTTAAACCATCAAAATAACAGAATTTTGTAATAAAATAACCTCTTCTATTTAAACTTAAAATAAACATAAAAGAATATATAGTAAACATGTCTAATAATAAAAATACATAATATTTTTATCATGACAGAGCTAATCATTGAATGCTAAAATCAAAACTTCATTTCTATTTTTCTCAAACAAAAAGTCCAAGATTCTACCCAGAGTGACAATTGTAATTTATCCTATCTCACTAGGTCTTTGTTAATATCATTCCATACTTCATAGTTATTTTGGAGGGAGGGAAGGGAAGGGAAGAGAAGAGAAGGAAGGAGAGGAGAGAGGAGAGGAGAGCAACAAAAATGATGTTAGGGGACTGGAGGCTAAAGCATATGATGAACAGTTGCAGGAATTGGGTATGTCTAGTCTAAGGAAGAGAAGAAGAACTAGGTGACATGGCTGTCTTGCAGTACTTGAGCTGTCACAGAGAAGAAGGGGTCAACCTATTATCCAAAGCACCAGAGGGCAGGATAAGTAATGAGTGGAAGCTTGTTAAAGAGAGAACCAATCTAGAACTAAGGAGAAATTTCCTGACAGTTAATTAACTTTTAATTACCGTAATCATTGGAACAGCTTGCCGCCCAGAGATGTAAGTGTTCCATTGCTGGAGGTTTTCAAGAATAAACTAGACAGTCACTTGACCAGGATGATGTAAGGTCTCCTGCCTTGAGTAGAGGCTTAGACTAGAAGGTCCAAGGTCCCTTCCAGTTCTATGATTCTATGATTCAGAAACAACATACCAACATACAAGTCATGTTAATTAGCATAATCCCTAAGTACTTAACCTTCCTCTCAATTTTAAACCAGTATTTCTCATCAAAATCACTTAGTCTTGTATATTCATATTTTTAACCAAAATCTTGATCTTTTTGTTGACCTTAAAAACCTGCTAGTCTACCAAAATCCTTCAGCTTCATTAAATGTTCTATACCATCTGGCAATACCAAAAACAAGTTATTGGCAAAAGCTCTCAATTTTTAATTGTCTTTATTTTCAAACTTCTTATCTTATGTCTCTATTTAATACTTCTGGAACTAAAATAAAATATAAAGGTGACAAGGGACATCTTTGTCATGTCTCTTTCGTATCACATATTTAGTCAAATCAACTTCCTTAAAGAATTGCACAATTATAGTGCCACAACCAAAAGGGCCTTGTTTCTGGAAATCAGTAATCAAATATAGTAGATTGGCCAAAAGAATAGTTATTATAATAATATGTAAGTTCACTTTGGCAAGAGTGGTTCTTAAGTTGAAGCCTCAGTTTAATTGAGACTTAAAACATTTGTGTACTGCACTCTGACATTCACCCTTTTTTTGTGATCTAGGTCAGGGGTCACCAACCTTTTGGACCTCAGGGACCACTAAATTCATAATTTTAAATCCCACGGACCACTAATACTAGTATTAATTTTTTAAAAAGATAAATAGTATTTAGTGCAATATAAAAAATGCAAATAATTTTTCTGCAGACCACCAAAATTTTCTCACGGACCACCAGTGGTCCACAGACCACTGGTTGGTGACCACTGATCTAGGTAACAAATGAAAAGCAATTGAGATAAAGTTTTGCCTAATAAGAAGGAAATAAGCTGCCTTCCGCCTTTTATTCTTTTTCGAAAGGGGAAGATGATTGTGTTGCTAGTGAGATGGGCAGCATATAAATTTGAAAAAGTACAGCGTACAGAAATGTTACAAGAGTAGGAGTATATGATTAACTTGCTATAATATGAAAATGGCTTATTGTGAAGTCATTGTATTTTTTTGTTTCCCAACAGCAGAAATGGGTGTTTTCAATTAGAATAAATATTTTGAGAAATAAAGGATTTTTATAATTGCTGATATTGAAAGCAGTTTTCTGTTTCCAGAAACAAAAGATGGAATTCATGCTCTAACTTATCTATTTGTATCAAAAGAGATATTGGTTTCAATTTTTTTTTTAAAAAAGTATGTTTATAAATTGTCCTGTTAATTCCAATGTACTCACTTCTTCCTATATTGTAGTGTAGAAAGGCTGTGGCTGAATAGCTTGCAAAAACTTTGCAGAGTACAGGTAGTCCTCAACTTACGTCACTTAATGACTTATAATGGACCCCTCAAAAAATATATTTACAACCTGTTTTTGTAATTGTCACAGCCGCACCGCTATGCGCCGTCACATGATCATATTTTGGGCTCACCTTTACTGCCATTTGCAGCATCCTGTGATCACGTGACCATGATTGGCAATGTTTCTTGCTGATTTCCAGCATTTACTTATAGGTTCCAGCAAAAAATGCCCATTGAGAAAATTGACTTGCTTAATGACCATGGCGTTTGCTTAATGACCACTGCAAAAAAAATGCCAAAAAATAGGGTCCAGTCATGTGATGCCTTGGCTTACAAACCAAAACTAGTTATGACCATAATTCTGGGCTCAGTTACATTCACTAATTAAGGACTACCTATAGTCCATTCTTTGTATTTCAATCCAGAAGTGATTGCGGAGTTTGGTTTATTTTCCAGCCAAACATTTCCCATAGACAGTATCTTTCAGAGTGCAGTGAACGTCCATCAACTCAGATTCTTTCCTCAGATCCTGTTTTAGCCTAAAATCAGTTTATATAGAAAAGATGTGCTCTATTAATCTACCTAAAGATTTTTAAATGTTTCATTTTTGGAGGCTGTTTGGGGAAGGGGATAGGGAAGTTTTTATTAGTTAAGTGCTTTGCTGCTCTTTTTTGTTTGTAGGGAGCTGTGTTGTTAACTATATTAACATCCAATGTCTCCATTATTTTCTGGGAGCAGCTATCACTTTTCCACTATGGTGTCTTTATCTGCATTGAACATTTTCTCAGATATCCCTAGCTAAAGTTTTAGGTGGGATTTTTTCCCCCATTCCTGCGTGTATGGTCATAGAGGTGTGCTTCTCCATCTCATTTCCTATAGCAATTACATTTCTCTTGGCCCTGATATTTATGTTTGTAACCTCTTTGTTTGGCTTAAAACCCAAACAACAAATATGCCTAAACTGTCTACTGTTGGTTGTCTCAGTATTGATGGCCTTGGGTTTTGTTTTTCCTTGACGAACAATAAAGCATGTTTAAGAATGAATATCAAACATCTTTTGACTGGAGATCTTAAAGAATTTAAAAAGAGGAGCAAGTCTTTTGAGAATAACGAACTAGAACTAGTCTTCATACTGTACCCTATCTTGATGGCCAAGGTTCTATATAAACTGAGGCATAATCAGCATTACCTCCATTACCCACTCCAGGGTCTCCAGTATCCCTGTTGCCCTACCTCTTGGATCTACTTTGAAAGGAGAAGTAAACCTCCACTTGGGAGAAGTCAGCAGCACATAGTCCAATCTGTACATTTCCAGTGAAATCCTTCTTAGAGACAGACTTTATCTTACTATTTGCACTTAGCACTTTCTCCTAATACAGAGCTGTCCTGTTTCTGGGTTTATTAGCTCTTGATATAAATGCCATTATATTATTACAACTTTTGATCTCCTTAACCTTGGCACTGAGCTCCATCTTAGTGATACCGGTAGTGTTTATTATTCCCAGTAGCGCCAGGGATATTTTTACCACTTTTATTCTTTACGTTGTTCTTCCTTCACTTCCATCTACCTTATGTTCACTGCTCATATACTTCTCTTCCAGCTTTGTTTTACTCCTAGTGTTATTTATGGCATTTATTTTTATGCAGTTTCCCCTGGACCCAAAGTTGTCTGTTGAGTGATTATACTTATAATGAACCCTAAAACCCACAGGGAAAAAGCTTTTCCAGAAACCCTACAAATCTTCATACCTTGGTCCCATACAGTATTCTGCTTTGAGATAGTAGTTTAGTATAGTTTTTACTGCCACTATCTGTGGTCCAGGGGGCATTTCACCTGACATCTCCCCAGGATATTTTTTTAAGCCTGTGCTGCTTTTGTAATAACTGAAAGGTTAGAATGCAAACATTAAAATAATTTTAACTTAGAACAGGAGTGAAAACAAAACTAATTCACAACTGCATTGCTTGGGGTTGATTGCCAAAATAGTTATTCTAATACTTTCTGTTACTATTGTGTATCTTATAGTACAAAGCTTTCCTTTATCCTCTGTTTAAACATCCAATACCTGATAAGGCAATCTGCTTAACTGTAGAACAGCTGTAACCATTAGGGATTTTTTCTAATGTCCATAAAAAATCAATTTCCTTGTAATTTAAGCCATTGTTTCTTGTCTTCTGGAACAACTGAACAATTCTGCTTCTTTTTTTTCTCTACACAGTAGCTTTTGAAGATTGCCAACATATCTCCCCACCATTTTCTCCAGATTAAGCATACCTAGTTTCTCCAACCCAGAACTAAGGAAAAGTTTCCTGACAGTGAGAACAGTCAACCAGTGGAACAGGTTGCCTTCAGAAGTTGTGGGTGCTCCATCACTGGAGGCTTTTAAGAAGAGACTGGATAGCCACTTGTCTGAAATGGTATAGGTTCTCCTGCTTGAGCAGGGGGTTGGAGTAGAAGACCTCCAAGATCCCTTCCAACTCTATTATTCTGTTAACTATATTTGATAGATTTGTCTTTCCTGAACCCTAATTTTGCCTGCTTTCCTTTGGATATGGTCCTGTTTGTCAAGTTCTTCTTGAAAAGCTTTGCCTAAAACTATAGGCAGTATTTGTAACCAATCTACAGTTCACTTGCTGAAGAAGGTTGGTTTATTGATTGTATCAGGATGAAATAAATCTTTAAGATAAGCATGAGATAAAAATAAAACAAAAAGAGCCATATCCTGTTAGGAAACTCCTATGTATATATGAAATTGTTACCTGGTGAAAGTTTTGGGCCAATCTTACCTGGAATTGTAAACTAAGACTGATCAGTATTTGAGAATTACATATATGATATGGCCGTGAAATTCAAGTAGAACTTGAGTTGAAGAATACCTTACTTTTAGGTACTTGCAGTAAGAATTTATTTGTGTAGGACTTTTTTTGGGCTGTGTTTTTAGCTTGGTTGCATTCTTGGTGGTCAAGAAAGATTGAAGAATGAACAATAAAAATGGTAAAATAGCAAGTCAGAAGCCTAAATCTTTGTGTCTCTTTAACATTACATCTGTAGTGGCTGTAAATTATGTGAACTTCAAAGGAGGAGGGAAGTTGTAGAAACTTGAAAGATATGAACTAGCTTTAGTCCATTTATTAAAGAAAGAGGAAGAAATCACACTGATTGTTGGTTCATTTTTCCAGGTAAATTTATTCTGATTGCACCTATTTTCAGATCTGGCTTATTTCAGTTTGCTTGTGTTTTCTTCTCCTTTTTTATTTTTGAGATTATGTTTAATTTGCTTGTTTTTCTTACTAAGGCAAGATAGTTGCTCAGAAATATCTCTACTAATAATTAGACGAAATGAGGCCAATATTAGGAGAAGAATAAAAATAGCTTATCAAGCTGTTTTTTTTTCTCAAACAAGATAATTCCTCCGAACCCTTTCCACTATTGATTTTAAATAATACACTTGAAGTAAAAACATGAAGTTACATGTCACTTGATACAGATTTCCTTTCTAATTACTTCACTGTTTAGAAACCATGACATCTTCAGGAAAAGAGAATTTTCGACTCAAAAGTTATAAAAACAAGTCTCTGAACCCTGATGAAATGCGTCGCCGTCGGGAAGAAGAGGGCCTTCAATTGCGGAAGCAAAAACGAGAGGAGCAGGTAGAATGAAATTCTATGAACACTGAAAATGGAAATGTATATGCATATACATATACATACACATACACTCATACATATGTACATATACATATATACATAAAATATTTAGTGGAAATTATCAAGAAGCAAAAGAAAGGGGGGAAATGGAACAAAAAATATTCTTCCCAGAAAGTCATGTTCAAATGTAATTAAGAAAAACTCTGTTAATAAGGTTCAGAAATGAATAAAATTATCTCTAATTGTAAAATTTCCTAATGCTTTATGTTCCTGCATTTTAATTTTTTTAAGCCAATGGATTTCCCAAAATTTCAATTGCTTTAATGGAATTCTTTTTTTTTTTTAATTTCAATTGGTTTAATGGAATTCTTAATTGATTTTAAGAAAGGCATACTTTTTGGCAGGTAATAAAAACTTTTGTGTGTGTGTGTGTGTATGTGTGATAACAGTTTAGAAATCTTTGAAATTTAAACAGTAAAATGATGTAATTATTTACTAAAAGTAGTATATTGAAATAATTTATTGGCAACGGCCATATCTATGAATTTCCTGGATGATGAAGGGCCAGTTAAGTAAAAGGAGCCAAATGTTGACTTTATCTTCAAAAGTAAGAGAAAGAATGTTCCAGGAACTAAAGGCCAATCAGTTTGACTTTGATATCTAGGAAGATGCTAGTTCAGTTCATAGTGACAGATCTGTAAACATTTGAAAAAAATTAGGTGATTACTTGAAGTTAGCATGGATTTCCCAAGAACATATATCGTTAAGACTCATTTTATTTCAATTTCAAGGCATAGTCTTTCATGCCGTGATCTCACAGAAAATGCATAGAGAATATATAGCACAGATAATAAATAAAATAATAAAAGTTGAGATAGTTACTGCAGCATTGCTATTATTCTTATATATTAAAGAGGCATTATTTATTACTTGTATACTCCAAGTGTTAGAACTCAGCTGTTTTTTGTGCCCAACTAAGCTTGTACAGTTCCTTGTTTTGAGAAAGCGTTCAAATTAAATTTCTAAGGAACATTCCAAGCTCCTTGCTGTGTCTCAAATGCAGTTTTTTTCTGTGAGGCTGGCAGTATAATTAAGACCAACACTTGTTTACACATTTTTACATACTTGGCCAAAATTTTTACATACTGCCCCTTTAAGTCTGGCCCTGGATTCTTATTGATAATTTTGATTTATCCTGGAATTTCCTTAAATCAGCCCTGCATGTTCAAACATTGAGGATGGAGCAGCAGCTTTGAGACAATGAATTGAGGATATTGCTAGCCAATTAAACCTAGCATCTCTTCCCAAGGATATATTTTTGACTAGCCTCTTCATCCTGCCAAATATTTACCAAATCACAACCCTTTAGTATAAGAAGGCATTTTCCCTAGCTCAATTCAATGGCCACCCCACAGCAGTCTTAGAAGGGAGATAAAAGGGCATCCCATTTGGCAAAGGCTTTGCTCATATGACGAAAGGGCTAACAAAACTATAAAATACATTTATTACAGTGCCTCTTTTAGGCTGGCACACATTCATAGTGGATAACACCACATTTAAAGAAATACGGTCATTCTTACTGGCTCTGTTTATAATTTTTACTTTCAAAAAGACATGGTTCTGTTATTCAAAGTATATCTAAATTTTGTTATGTGTTATGTAAATTTTTTCTCTTTCCATATACATGTAACATGTTTTAGATTGGAATACATTTTATTATATACTGTTCATTGAACATAATAAATATTCTTCTTCCCTATTACTTAGAAAATTAAATTTCTTAAATGTGTAATTATGTTCTTGTGAAATAATACGGAAGAAAAAAACATGAGCTTTTGGACATGCTTTTGGTGTTCATTGGTTTCATGTGCTGGATAAAAGAGTTCCACTCATGATGTTCTATATGAACTTTCTAAGATAGTTGTGTTGCAGTAATTTAAAGAACTCACTTTATATTCTATATGAAATAACGTAAAATATGTTGTGTATTCTGATCCTGGAAACTATTGAAATTCAGAAAATCTCTTTCGTTCCACCCAAGGCCAAAAAAATTAGTAGGATGTCAGTTTATGCTTACTATTACCTATTCTCCAACTTACAGAAAATATGTCACTGATTATTTTAAAATATGTGAAATAAATAGGAGTTTAATTAGGAGCTGTGAACCCCTTTCAATATTTAGCTCTGTGACTCCCAAACTAAATAAACTAAGGAAGCCAGCAACTAAGAAAGTTTGGAAACTTTTGATCTAGCTGATAATCTTCTGGAAGGGCTAGTATTTCATGTTTTAAAGCTGCTGTAAAGAGAACTGGATGATCCTGCTCCACTATACTCTTACATCCCACTTAAAGTGGACTAACAAAACTGAAATTCAGAGACCATTACTTTAGGTTGAAGGATATTACTAGCCTTTAGTCGTTCTGTTATGGATGTACAGCAGAATATCCACAGTCTTTCAGCAAGTAAAGATAGACATGACAGCTGAAAGTGGGGGAGGGATAGGCTTTTTCGAGTATATTGCACAATTTTTGTATTTTGCCTCAATTTATACTCTCTTCCACAATATACAATGGATATAGAAAGTCTACACATCCCTGTTAAAATGCCAGATTTTTGATATGTCAAAGATAAATTGCATCAGATTTTTTTCAGTCTTTAATACAACAAACATATAAGCTGTATAATTCAATTGAAAAACAAACTGGAATCTTTTAGGAATAAAAATAACAATAAAAATTTATAATAACGTGGTTGCATAAGTGTGCACACCCACATAAGTAGGGATGTGGCTATGTTCAGAATTAACCAATCACATTCATACTGATGTTAAATAGTAGTCAGTACATGCCATCAATTAAAGTGACTCTGATCAAGCCCATATAAAGTTCAGCTGTTGTAGGATTTTTCTGACATTTACTCAGTTGCCTCTTACAGCAAAAGCCATGGTCTACAGAGCATAAAAGGGATCTTATTATTGGAAGGTACAGTATCAGTCAGGAAAACAGCACAAAAAATTTCCAAGGCATTAGATATATCATGGAATACAGTGAAGACAGTCATCAACAGTGGAGATAATAGGGCACAACAGTGACTACCAAGAACTGGACGTTTCTCCAAAATTGATGAAAAAACAAAACTGGTCGAGAGGCTGCTAAGAGGCCTACAGCAACATTAAAGGAGCTACAGGAAGTTCTGGCAAGTACTGGTTGTGTGTATCATGTGACAACAATCTACTGTATTCATATGTCTGGACTGTAGAGTAGGGTGGCAAGACAGAAGCTTTTCTTACAAAGAAAAACAAACTTGTTGCAAAAATCTGTCAAGTCTGAAAAAGCATGTGGGAAAATGTTATAGTCTAATGCAGGCCTGTCAAACTGATGCCCACAGGTCGGAGATGTCACACGCAGGCCACGGCTACCCTGGCTCCACAAAGGCAAAAAAGTCACGATACGTCACATGACACTATTGAGTTTGACACCCGTGGTCTAATGAGACCAAGGTTGTCCTTTCTGGCCATAATTCCAAAAAGTATGTTTGGCACAAAAATAACACTGAGCATCAAAGTACACCATTCAGTGAAGCATGGTAGTGGCAGTATTATGCTTTGGGGCTGTTTTTCTTCAGCTGAAACTTGGGCTTTAGTCAAGGTGGAGGGAATTAGGAACAGTTCCAAATATCACTCAATTTTGGCATAAAACCTTCAGGCCTCTGATGCTGACAATGAAGAGGAATTTCACTTTTCAACATGACAACAACCCAAAGCATATCTCTAAGTCAACAAAATAATGGCTTCATTACAAGAAGATCAAAGTTTTGGAAGGATCCAGACCGGAATCCAATTAAAAATCTCAGGATGACCTGAAAAGCTCAGGAGACACCCTTGAAATCTTGTCAGATTTGAGCACTTTTGCAAGGAAAAATGGGCAAAGATTATGAAGGCAAAATGTGCCAGGCTCCCACCCCAAAAGACTGAGTGCTGTCATAAAATCAAAAGTGCTTCAATAAGGTATTAGTTTAAGGTTATGCATCTTTATGTGACAATGTTACTCTACGTTTTTTATATTTATCCCTAAAATATTTCAATTTGTTTTTCAATTGGATAGTACAGTTTTTATGTTATGTTAAAGATGGAAAAAAAATCTGAAGTGATTTATCTTGGTCTGGTTTTTTTTACATCTCAAAAACCTTTGACATCTCTTTAACAGAGATGTGTAGACTATATATCCATTGTATATAGCTGATTGTATAATCTCCATTTTGTCCAACAGTTATATTATTTTGTGTCCCTCCCAGCATTTTTTTTCAAACATTACTGACGAAGTTATAGGGTCTAGGACCTTACAGTTGTTTGATAAATTGTGAATTGTTTTATTCTCTAAATTACATACTTTTAATTTTAATATCATTGCATTTCTCTTCTAGTTATTTAAACGTAGAAATGTTGCCACAGCTGATGAAGAGACAGAGGAAGAGGTTATGTCAGATGGTGGTTTCCATGAAACACAAATGAATAACATGGAAATGACATCTGTAAGTCCATAATAAAATGCCAAATCCAGTCTGAACATCTGGCTGACTGTGTGACCAGCCATTGTAATAATTTCATTATTAATCATTTCTAAAGCTGTAAAGCAAAACACAATTCTCTGAAATCAAGATATCTACTAATTGCATGAACATTCTCAAATTAAGTATATTTAATAAGCATGCTGCATTCTTGCCTTGGGGGGGAAAACCAGATAAATAACAGTTGAGCTATGCACTATATATGTGTTATAGTATTTATAAGCTCTATTTTCAGTAGTTTCAAGCCTCCTGCAGATAAATAATGTACAAGGTATTTATGTCGCATAGTGACATAATCATTCTGTTCTATGTAGGAGAAACAATCTCTCTGGAAACCTCTAAGTTACAGTATTTGTGCAGGATATTCGCAATGCTGGGGTGAAAATCCTAGCCTAACATCGTTTTCAAAGCTATACCTGATTATTTAAAGGGAGAATTGAACTACTGAACTTCATTCTTGCTAGCTGTTGTCCCATATCTTCTTTCAACCAGATTTTACTTATAACAAAATCAATGGCAGATTTTTTTTTTACACCCCTGATTGAAACTGAAACAGAAATAGAAATAAATTGATTTTCTGTTGTATGTTCAGAACTTTTTTTCTTCCATTCAGTTGTGCCTGATTCTGAACAAGTTCTTGCAGTTTCCTTGGCAAGATTTTTAGAAGTGATTTGCCCTTACCTGCTTCCTAGGGCTGAGAGCTGGCTTTGTGCCTAAGGTATAAATTAGAACTCACGGTATCTGGGTTTGCAACCTGATGTCTTACCACTACACCAAACTGGCGCTCTCTGGAACTTAAGCAATTTATTATTTGAGTTGGGGGGTTTTTTTGGCTGCCATTCTTTCCTAGCTAAGTGTTTTTGGTATTGTCTGGTTTTTAATCCTATGTGTACAACAGAGTTGCAATTATGAGATAGATGATCATATAAATTGATATAAGAAGTAAATATAAAATAAACAGAGACCTAATTTAGGAGAAACAATGTGTTGATTTGGAAGTAAATGCCCAGTAAGCATTCTGTAATTATCCATACCAACATTAGTTACCATTCTAGTTTCCCTCTGAAGGATATTTTAGATCAGGGGTCCTCAAACTTTTTAAACAGGAGGCCAATTCATGGTCCCTCAGACTGTTGGGGGGCCGGACCGGGCTGGCGTGGCTAGGTGATCATGTGACTGGGTGGGCATGGCTAGGTCATGTGACTGGGTGGGCGTGGCCAATTTAACAGTCCATTAAACAATGCACACAAATTAAACTTTAATTTGTTTTGCTCCTGGGGGTGTTTTATTTGCTTTTGTTTGCATGTTGCTATTTGGTTGATTTTTCTTTTTACTAGATCATTTTTTTAGTTGTTTAGGAGTCTAGTGGTCCACTTCAGGAAATTCAGTTTTGCAGCAATTCTTCTCAGCCCCAAAGAGCTTGAGAAATCTCTCTCTGTCTCTGTCTTTTTCTGTCTCTCTCTCTCTCTGTCTCTCTCTGCCTCCCCCCCCCCTCTCTCTCTCTGTGTCTATCTATCTCTATCTATCTTCTGGAGGCGGGGGAGGTGAAAAACAGGCAGTTTTTGGCCTCCTGGGGCGCCTGTGCGCCCCATTTTTCACCTCCCCCACCTCCAGCAGCATTCTGCAGGCAAAAATTGTTGGCCTTACCTTTCAGTTCCAGCCCGCGGGGCTCGCGAAGGTAAGTCCTGTGCTCGGCCAAAGGGTGGGTGGGGCAATGTGGGCAGGGCAGCCTCGTGGTCCTGCACGGGCCAGATTAATGGCTTCGGCGGGCCGCAGTTTGAGGACCCATGTTTTAGATGGTTAAATTATTTAGTAATACGTTTATGCTGAATCTCCATCAACACATGAGCGACATGATGGCCTCTTAGTGCTTAGAGACTGGAAAAGGCAAACCTTACACCTCCTTCCTTTTCCAGGCAAACTTTCTTTCAGATCTGTTCTTATCAAAAAGCCAACATTTCTAACTCACCTGAAACGCATAGATTCCTTTTGTAGAGCCTACAAAAGCCTGACTGCCAAATCATTTCAACCTGAGATCTGTTTTCTCTCAAGCTTTTGTCCCTGAAGGTCTTCAGCACAAAGCCAACAGCCCTCTCATCTCCAAAAAATTATTTGTCCCTTAGAGGGACTTCGTTAGTTTGAACCAGATCTTTTACAGGTCTCAAAAGAGATCATTCTCCCACCCATCATTAATGCTACAACTGGATTTACAGCATTAAAAACCTGTATAAAAATACCGTACTTATTCCTTTTGACTAGCTCAGGGGTGTCAAACCCGCGGCATCACTGCGGTATCACGTGACGTATCGGGACTTTCCCCCCTTCGCTAAACCGGGTGGGGACAGGGCCAGCACATGACACATTCGGCCCACGGGCCGTGAGTTTGACACCCCTGGACTAGCTGCATCTTTTCACCTGGCCTAATGATTACAGCCTAAATTATTTAGCTACTTATAGTGAGATATTTCTGGAATCGTCTCACTACAGTTCCCATTCTTTAGGGTCACAGCTGTCTTGTTAGTATTCTCTGTTAATGTTCCTGCACTGAAGACAGTGCTGCCTGCCACTTGATAATAACCTTTTTATATTCAATAATGTACAAAATTAAATTGTCATGGCTTTGCAGAAGCAGCTTTTGAGTGTTAAAGTTTGCCACAGGTCCTTTTTTTTCATAGGTTCAGTAGGTTGACTTTGCTTGTCAAAAGTTGATCTCATGATCCAGGACACTGCAAGCATCATAAATACATGGCAGTTGCCAAGCATCTGGATTTTGATCTTGTGACCATGGGGATGCTGCAACGGTTGTGTGACAATGGTCATACGTCACTTTTTTCAGTGCTGTAACTTTGAATGATCACTAAATGAACTGTTGTAAGTCGAGGACTACCTGTATTAGGTTGTACAGGTAGTCTTTGACTTACGACCACAATTGAGCCCAACATTTCTGTGTTAAGTGAGTTTTGCCCCATTTTACGACCTTGCCACAGTTAAATGAATTTAATTTTTTGAATTTTGAAGCAGTGTTTTTTAGGTAATTTCTTTTCCATTTGGAATTGTAGAATGCAGTGATCACCTCTGACATGACTGAGATGATCTTTTCCAATAGTCCAGAACAGCAGCTCTCAGCTACCCAAAAGTTCCGAAAACTTCTTTCAAAAGGTGAGTGCAAGAGTACTAGAGAAAGTTGCTGTTCCTAGGCATGTCTTGTGGGTTTTCATCAAAGCTGTCCTATTATTAGCAGTTACTACATATTAACAGGATGCCAGGTAAGGAGCCGAGGAGTACCAGTGCCAAAGAAACCTCCCTGGATGCTCATCAGGCTCATTCCCATTCAACTTCCTACATTAAAAAAAAATTAAAAACATTGGATGGATGGCATCTTGCAAATATAGAGCAAATGTGCAACTATTTCATTATTTCTGAGAATGTCTATGATCCCTAAATTCTCCTAGAAAAATACAAGAGGAATGGTTGCTTCCCTGTATTTCAGTTTCATGTCCAGAAAATAGACAAGGTAAATAGAGGTCATAGATCATGTCTTGGTAGAGGGTGAGGGTTTGTAGTTCGCATTCTGGTAAATCGATGCCTTGAAGCTATACAGTGATGTGAATTCAAAATGTAATCCAGAGCATTCATAGATATGTGCATTGCACCTGACTCAAATAATTTAAAGCAGCTGCATTTTTTCTTGGTCTTTTATGGCTGGCACAGCAGGAATAGAGTCTTAAGAAAAGCTACATTTAGTTAGGAATTCCTAACAGGTGTTCCGTGTATATCCCAAAATATTTTGCCCTTTGGGTCCTATCACTACATTGCTCTAGCAACTGTTTATTCCAATCCAGTTATATGCCCACTCAGTAATCATTTTGTAGCTGAACTCACAGTGGGTTTTCAGAATGCCAGATAATACCCACCACCCCCAAGAGGTTATAGAGGAAAGAAATTTAGAACACAATGTAAAGTAATTCATACTTTATATAACTTTTATGGATAAATATTTATATATAGGAGAAGCAGGTGGATGAAATGAGCTTATTATAATTCTAAATAATAATATATTTTAATTTCCTGTTCCATTCATCATTCATTCATATACATGTATACTCCTCATACTTACTACACTATACTTTTGGATGATGAGATCATAGAAAGCGCAAAGTCGGAAACAGAGATTGAACTAGTGCATAAGCTGTCCATAGAAGTTAAATATGAAGATTTTTCTGTAGATGAAGTCTGCTCTGCTCTGCTCTTTCTCTACAAGATTAGAGTTTATTCAGTTTTGTAAAACAGTGTGCATCTTGGGATCCAGTGTTCCACAGTGGAGGAAATTTTCCTTACCTGGGTTGCTCTTCTCCACTCGCCCTAAGAGGAGGATCAAAACATACAGTGTGTCTCTGATTTGAAAAGGTACCGGTCTTCCTAAAGTCTTCCCCCTACCCCTCGACAGCAGCCTCCCTTCCACAGACTATCCCAGGAGCAGTTCTTGGCTCAACAGCTGAGTCAATAGATTCCACTTGTGCCACCTCTGCAGGTGAACAGAACTCCCTCAATCCCCATGAAGAGCTGAGAGACCATGGGGTAGGAAGGGACTAAGCCTAGAGACAACGAGCAGCCAATCCCCCATCTCCCACGACCAAGTGATCGGCGTTTCATCTGGACTTCTGCCATTGGATGCACCAGGTAACCTTGGCAGACTTCTCCCGACCCAATCCTCATGACCCATTTCCCTCAATGGCAAAGGAGCCTACACTACCACACAGGGGACCTGCTCTCTATGTAACAAGTGAGGCAACCAATATCTTGAGGGAGAGAAAAGTTGCCACCTTGATGGGCATAGACTGCATCTATCCCTTTCAAGTGAATACTCACCCAGCAGAGGAAAACACCTGTTCCTATTTATCTTTTATTTTTCATCCTTCTATACTCTGAAGGAGTTTATCTCAAAAACTGAAGCGGAGAGGCTGCTTCCTTCCACAGTAGGAGCATGCAAAACCTTTAGTGCCTATCAGACTGAATGGGAGGAGCAACCCAGAAGAGGATTTCCCTCTACCCACTGAAGGAAAAGGGATCTTCATGGTAATTGCAAGGATTTGTTTGCTTCAAGTAGATTTCGCATAGCATCTTTGTTTTGTAGATCACTCACATCTTTTGTAGTTTTCCTATATCCTCTCTCACATACTCTCACACACGCACCCTCACATAACCTCCTTTAAAATATTTATGTAATCATTTTCTTAATTCTGCAACACAAGGTGAAGATCTAAATGCTACTCTTGGCCTTTATTAATACTTAAAGGCAATGTATCTGATCACTAGCATATTGAATATAACCAGTTGCTACTGCTTAGTTTATCATGTTACTTTTTTTAAAATTATGTCCACAATTTGTTTCCATTTTCCCACCTGCTGAATTACTGTTACAATTAGAACACTTTTATAATCTAATTGAAATTTGCCTCCTACAACTTAAATCCATGGTTCTATTTGGATTCTGAAACAACAAAGAATATCTTCTGCGTGGTATTCCCATTCTCTTCTAAATATTCTGTCCTTAAGACTTGATTTTGCATAATCCCTTCAAACCTCTTCATAGAATTTAGATTTTGGTCCCTTGATCATCCTCATCACTTTTCCATGAACATGTTCCAGTTCTCTTGAATCTTGAATCCAATTCTCCTGAATCCTTAAAATGTAGGGTCCAGAATGAAACACAGTATTTGGGATGGTTAGACCAAGGCAGAATGATTTAGAAGTTATAATTCTGTTGATCCAGAGTAAAGTTGTATTTATCATTTTTGCAGCTACATTATCATAATTTCTCTTTCTAGTAAGGATATTAACTATCCCATCCAATTTTAAGCCATCTACAGAATGAATAAGCATTACTGCTACCTCCTAAATCAAGTAATTGTTACAAATAACAAAAAGTACTAGGTCCTAATACTGATTCTTATAATTCTATGCTCAATGCATTCATCTTTATCCTCAGCATCTTTCACAAACTCTGAACTTTAGTTTTCAATAGCACTATGCTTTTTAATTGTCACATGGGCTTCTTTTTATGCCCTCCGTTTTTTATTCACTGGAATTGTTTGTGATAGTGCTTTTAGAATCTCCTTTTAAAGAAACTCATATATATCTTAAGCTCCTTTTCCCATAAGAGTGTTCTGCCATAGGATCCTCTTGATTATTGCTCTAAATTTATTAAAATCCACTTTTTGAGGTTTGACTATAGACAAAATTTAATTGAATATTAATATTTTTATTAGAATCATGCTAAGAATAGCTGACCTTCACCCTCTGAAGGAATAATTTGACACAAGTCAGAAATTTGGTTAGAACTATACTTGACAGAGTTTTTCTCCGTGATTGATTTGGATGATTAAACCCCTCCCCTCCTTTTAAAAAATATTTGCAATTTGGTTTTAGATACACTTGCAGCGTCTTTTCCTTATGTGGGCAAACAGTAATTGACATCAACAACAGTAGTTTTTATTCGTTGACCCACTTATTTTAACCCAGATGTTCGCTACACTATTACTAGATTTGTTCAGTTGAATTTCTGAGTAGATGTAGAGTATTCACTATTCGTTTATTTAATATTTCCTGTTTCCAAAGATACTCAAGACAAATGGCAAAGAAATAAATTAAAATCAACATAAGGAAAAGTTAGACTTAAAATAAAAAATAAAAAATATTGAAAACATTTCGAAATGCCACATAAAAAGATGCTTCTTGGCATATTACTTTTCTGTTTTAGGGAGTAGAGTCAAGTCACATTTCTCAGAAAAACTGTTACAGGTTTAGAGGCTGCAGATTAAAATAAAGGTGCAGATATTTAGCAAAAAAAAAAAAAAAGCTGGATTATTGGTAGTTATAGTTAAGTGCATTGAAAGCTAATCCAATAACATTAAATTGAAGAAAACTTATAAACGTGCCTTGTAGAATGAAACATATAGATCAACAAATAGAATTGCTGAATTTCAGCTGCGAATCTTCTGTCTCTGTATTTCCACTATATAACAAAAACTCCTTTTTGTTGCTTTCTCTTATTGAAGTAGAAATCGGGAAGCGTATTTCTCCTAGAGTCACCTGTTGTATCATTCCCACCTGCTGCTTTTTTTTAATTGTCCTTTTCTTCCTCCTCTCTCGCTGTGGAAGTCAAAGAATCGTTCAGCAAACACTTCTGTTTCCAGAACCATTCAGATAGCTAAACTACAGTTTGAGACTGTTGAAGTTCCAACCATATCTGGTTCCACACACTTGTCTGCATATTTGTTGTCATCATTAGATGGGAGGAGGGACTGTGACATTGAGCAGAGTGCTGAAGACTAGTTTTTCATTCTTACAATGACCCTACTTTCAAATTCCTAGTCTTGGGGCAGGCACTTGCATGAAATAAAATAAAATAAAATAAAAGGTTTGTTAAGGAAATAACATAGTGATAAAATGGCTTCTTTCAAGTCTTTTTACAGCTTACAGTCTCTAATGTACTTTTCTCTATTATGGAGAAAAAGCCTATCGCGTAAGAACAGGCCAGAGATGGAGGAGAAAGAAAACTGAACTAAGAGGAATGGAAGGGAAGGAAGCCTGGAGAATTTCAGTCTACCTAACTAGAGGCATGTTCTTTAGAGACAAACTAAATCTTTTAGAAAGGGAAGGAAATAAAGGACAGAGTCCCTGTCTGCATTTGTTGCCCTAGAATCGTTTGGTTTTATAGGAGCAGAAAGCCAGTTGGTGAAAAGTTAAATTCTGCAATTTATGTTTGTGTATATGTGAGAGAGAAATAGTTGGGATGATATATGAGTGCACAAATCGTTTAAAACCTTTAACATGAATCTATTTATGCACTTCATACTAAATTCTATCATATATCTTATAATTAAAATCAGTTAAAAATTGGAGGTGAGTGAAATTAAATGTTTATCATTTAATTAACAATTAATTACCTTAATTTTTATTTTTATTTTATTTGCTCCCTTTTTGAGAAAATAGTACCTGGTTCAAAATGTGATTCAGACCATATCTTAAAAGAATGGTTTTGCATTTATGATACAGACCCATACTATAGCTATCTGCCCAAATGTTAAATTGCTTCATATTTAAAGAATAAGAGCGTTATTTTAATATATTTGTATTTTGTATCATCTCAAACAGAACCAAATCCTCCTATAGATGAAGTTATCAGCACACCAGGAGTTGTTGCCAGGTTTGTGGAGTTCCTGAAACGGAAGGAAAACTGCACATTACAGGTGTGATGTTTGTGTGTTCATTAGTTTGTAAAGTGCATATTCATACATAATTTAAAAAATTTAAAATCACTGAAGTCAAGCTACTGTATGATAATTCAAAAGCTTTTAGCGTGGAAAAACTTAGCAGTTCAGCTTTAAAAATTTTATTTTTACAAAGAACATTGTCTCATTTTAGTTTATTTCCACTCAGTTGGGAGGAGTGAATGTTTTATTCTCCATCCTGGGGAGGAGCCAGCATTCAGGATGGGTTGTCCTCATCCAATCCGGTTTCAGGACTGAGTCTGTCTATTTTTTTCTTATTTAGATTAGGATCCGCCTCCTGTAGCCCCAGATTTGACTCGTCCTTTCACGAGAAGGATGACTGGCAACGGACTCCCATCCTAGTTTTAATCAAATCACCAAATTAGGCTTTTTATTTGCTAAATTACCTTTTCTCTTAGCTGTGCTATTCTAAAAAAAGCCACTAGGTGGCTCCATCGTGTAGAAATTCACTGTGTTCGTTCCAGCAAGGAGGAAAACTTCAGATTCAAGTGGGACGGTTTGAATTTCCCCCCCATTCCCCCCTTCTCCTCCCAGCTTAGAGAAAGCCCAGGGGGTGCTTCAGATCGCTGTTTTAGGGGTCTCCGATCCTCGTTTGTACCCCTCTGGCCTAAATTGATCGCACGCTGGAGCAACTGCTCGCGTAAAAGTTTTTACTGCCCATTTTTACCGCGCGTGAGTGTCCCGCGCTATTTGGGATTGCATAGCCTTCGGCTCCCCGACTCACAGCTGTTCTCCTGGAAGCGCTAGAGCAAACGCTCGCGCAAGCTGCCTTGTTTACTCAGAGAGTCGGAAGGCCAATTTCAACAGAATCGCTGATTCACCTGGGCCATTATTGTGAATGCGACCTCCTGCTGAGCCTCCAAATTTCTAGCGCTTGAGCAAACGCTCGCGCGGCC
>QLTV01000867.1:2239448-2307358 GCA_003457575.1 Thermophis baileyi | reverse complement strand
GGTCCACCGGAGGGAGCGTACTTGGCATGCTCTGGACGTCAGGAGAGCTCTTAAAGTTTACATTGAACAAACGAGGTCATTCCGTAAGTCAGAAGCTCGGTTTGTGGCTTTTCACCCTCGTTCCCTGGGCACCAGGGCGCCTTCTTCCACCATTGGGCGATGGATCAGGAGCACGATCGCGACGGCATATGACCTGGCATCCTTGCCCAAGCCATCGGGTATCACTGCTCATTCCACCCGCAGTGCAGCCACTTCAGCCGCTTGGGCCACGCAAGCGTCTTTAGATGAGGTGTGCCGAGCGGCCACCTGGGCCTCTCCTATGCCATTCATCAGACATTACAAAATAGACACATATGCTTCTGCAGATGCGGCCTTTGGCCGTCGTGTTCTTCAACAAGTGGTAGAGTCTGATCACCGAACGGTTGGCCAGGACAGGTCCCTCCCTTAGGGGACTACATGCTTTGGTATGTCCCGTCCTGAATGCTGGCTCCTCCCCAGGATGGAGAATAGACGTTGGACCTACCTGATACGCCTCTTCTCATCCGGGGGGAGCCAGCATTCAGTCCCGCCCTTACCTGTCCATTTTTTCAATTTTTTTTCCCCATTTAAATCTACAATTAGTGGATGGGAGTCCGCCAGGGGCTTACCTGGGTTAAGAGTTGCCACGTCGAGTCTAGTCTTCAGGATTCGTCAAATCTGGGGCTACAGGAGGCGGATCCTAATCTAAATAAGAAAAAAATAGACAGACTCAATCCTGAAACCGGATTGGATGAGGACAACCCATCCTGAATGCTGGCTCCCCCCGGATGAGAAGAGGCGTATCAGGTAGGTCCAACGCCTATTTCCTGTTTCTTTGCTTCTAAATTGTTTAAACTCCCAAATGGATGCATAAGTATACAAGTAAATGCATCTTTAATAGTAAACTTTAATGACACTCTTGATGTACTATAACATTTTCCCCTCTACTAGTGAGATGTTTGTGTGCAAAATCCCTTGAGTTTAAATTAAGGTGGAAGACAGAATTCATCAAGGCATTTTCTCACTACAGATAGTCCTCAACTTACAACCACAATTGAGCCCAAAATTTATGTTGCTGAGTGAGAAATTTGTTAAGTGAGTTTTGCCCCATTTTACGACTTTTCTTGCCACATTTATTAAGCGAATCACTGCAATGGATTAGTTAGTAACACTTTCGTTAAGTGAATCTGGTTTCCCCATTGACTTTGTTTGTCAGAAGGTTGCAAAAGGTGATCACATGACCTAGGGACACTGCAACCATCATAAATGTGAGTTAGTTGTCAAGCATCTGAATGTAAATCACGTGACCATGGGGATACTGCAATAGTCATAAGTGTGAAAAATGATCATAAGTCACTTTTTTCAGTGCTGTTGTAATTTCGAATGGTCACTAAGCGAACTGTTGTAAGCCGAGGACTACCTGTATCAATTCATCTAATACTCCCAAGGATATTAAAACTAATGTATTTTTCTTACATTACTCTTAGGATTCTATGTTTTAATCATACTATATCTTAATCAGTTACATTGGTATATTTACTAGGGAATACATCTAATAGATGTCAGCAACACTCGCTGTTGCATAAAGTTACCTACCATAAGGCTACAAAAGTGGAAGATATGGGTTTGTCACGATTTACATTGCTTTGTTTGGTAGAGTTCTTTACACAAATCTGTCCAAAGGATCAGTATTAGCTTGAACTAATACTAGTTTGGTCCATGAGCCTTGTAATGTTGTTCAGGTAGTAGACTGAAGACTAAGGGCTGCTGTTTACCTTCCCGGAAGCTTTCCCTATTGTTATGAATTCGTGTTTCTCTCTCTCGAAAGCGATGCAAGCCCGGACTCAGATATTTTATTATCTATAATTGGAGATACAAAAATAAAGACGGGTAGTTTTGGAGATTTTAGTGGCATTTCTCTCCCCCCTCCCCCCTTTTTTTTATTGCACCCCAAGATGCTCATTTTAAAATGGTGGGCTTTAAGCAGCCAAATCTTTTCCTTTCTCTTCCTTTTTATGTGTTTTCCCCATATTAATCACTTTGTACATGTGCCTTAAACCACAATTTGCACTATGGCTTGTTTATAAAAATTTGAGTTTAATGGTACTTAAGACAAATGATCCAAATAGCGTGTACCAGTCTACAAATAATGTGCACTGTTCTATTAATGCTTTGAATGGTTTCTGAAATCTGAAACCTCATAAGAAGACATTCTTCAATTTGCACATGCTGTTCTTGTGATGCATCAGAAGGCCTGAGAAGCATTGTGAGAATGGCATGCAGAGTTAGGAGATTGGTGTGCACAACTGTCTTGCAATGCTTTGGAAGGCCTCAGAAGCTTTTTGAAGCATTGTGAGAATGGAGCATGCTATTTGGAGAAGGGCGCAAGCAGCCTTGGGAAGAAGGCTTGGCACAGCCAACAGCCACAGAGGACCAGGTTGGGCGGTGCACCTTGTCAGAGTGGGAGGAAGATGATGGTCAGCTGTGCATTGCAGGGGTGGCTGGGGCTTTGTAGCTGTAACTTTGGGAATCAGGTGTAACTATCACTTGTTCATTGCTGCTGTAACTTTAGATGCTGAATGAATGGTCAATAAGCAAGGACTCTCTCAATTGTGATAGATTACTAGATAGACAGACATATAGAACTTTATTTTAGTCATTGACCAATAAACATACAATCAATAAAATGAACAACACAAAACTATCCCCTGTCAACCAGAACTACTAGCAACCATTTGTGGGTGTAGCTTACACATAATTAGCAAAAATTTGCTACTTTTAGAGAAATTTCTCTTGATTATTTAACAGATGGTGCAACTAAAAGCTATCAGAGTGCCCAGGAAATTTAAAGAAAAGAGAGGTAATGGCAAATGGCTCTGTAGAACTGGTAATACAGAAGAACATGGCTGTGGTTTCTATGGCACCCATATCATAAGAGCAGTATTGAGTTTCATGTGGAGTTTTTCTATATTTCCCTTCCGGGAAGCTGTGGGAAGAATATTAAATTGAGCTGAAGATAAAACAACTAAATTTGAGAACTGATATGATATAAATAGGCTGGTTTAGACACTAAAATGTGGTTATTTGGAATTATATTGTGAATGAAAGCAGCAATTTCTGTTTAACCTATATCTAAGAACCTTTTCTTTAGATCTATAGTTAGATAGTATCACTGGAGAAAC
The DNA here is from genome assembly GCA_003457575.1 of Thermophis baileyi. Taxonomy (NCBI): domain Eukaryota; kingdom Metazoa; phylum Chordata; class Lepidosauria; order Squamata; family Dipsadidae; genus Thermophis; species Thermophis baileyi. The sequence goes on along the minus strand of QLTV01000867.1, from coordinate 2,304,158 downwards.
CATAGATGCTTAGATACTCAGATATTAAAGACATCCTTGTGTTTCTTGTTATTATTGGTAACTTATATGTGACCCTGTAAATACAAATGAGTATAAACTAATGGAATTTAATGTTATATTTTAAAAATCACTGGCTGAAGCTTTTTCTATCTCCTAATGCAGTTTGAAGCCGCCTGGGTTCTGACTAACATTGCCTCTGGAAATTCCCTTCAAACTCGGATTGTGATCCAAGCAGGAGCTGTTCCTATCTTCATAGAACTACTCAGCTCAGAATTTGAAGATGTGCAGGAACAGGTTAGATTCTCAAAAAATAAAAAGGGAAAAGGAGAAATGAAGTAGTACACAATTAAAAATTATCTTTTTTAAAAAAAATAGTGTTTTATAGTGTCTTTATAGTGTTACTTTATCTTATTAGATTGCTATGTTGTGTCTTGTTTTACTGTGACTTTATGATTTTTTACTGTTTAAATTGTATTATTATTTTACTGATAGTTAGCCTGGAGGTATAGTCTTTAAATCTTCTTAGATGCATAATATAATACCGGTATTAGAAAAGCCTTTGTGGTGGAAACATATTTAATTCTGATTCTTTTCTTCCTTTCTCAGGCTGTTTGGGCTCTAGGTAATATTGCAGGTGATAGTACCATGTGTAGAGACTATGTACTCGACTGCAACATCTTGCCCCCTCTATTACAGTAAGTGATACAAATGGTACTCAGATTTATTAGCAAGGGTGATACAATCTTTGTGAAAAGAAACTATTTACCAGCAAAGTGCATCAAAATAATTCCAGTTTATGAACTGACAGGCCATCCTACAACTAAATAATCTGGATCTGTTCTGTGCTTGAATGGAATACCACAGGGGAAACTGACTTACGCCACCTTCATTTCCTTGATGAAGGTGAAATAAAAAGTGTAGTGTAGATAAAATAAGGAAATGTTTCAAATTGGTAATTTCTCATTAACAATAAAAAGACACTTACAGTTGGTTCATAAGTAATGCATCTCATAAGCCTGAATAATAAATATCTAATATACTGTCAATCAACTATGCAAGATATATAGAGCCGAGGTGGCGCAGTGGTTAGAGTGCAGCACTGCAAGCTACTTCAGCTGACTGCTAGCTGCAGTTCTGCGGTTCAAATCTCACCGGCTCAAGGTTGACTCAGCCTTCCATCCTTCCGAGGTGGGTAAAATGAGGACCCAGATTGTTGGGGGCAATATGCTGACTCTGTGAACCACTTAGAGAGGGCTGTAAAGCACTGTAAAGCGGTATATAAGTCTAAGTGCTATTGCTATTGCTATTGCTAAGATGATATTGCAAACCTCTTATTTCTATTTTCAGATTGCTTTCCAAACAGAATCGTCTTACCATGACTCGGAATGCAGTATGGGCACTATCTAATCTTTGCAGAGGGAAGAACCCTCCTCCAGATTTTGTTAAGGTACAGAATAAAATTCAAGAAGAGTTAATGTCCCAAAGGTGCTTTTTCCAAAAGGCAACTGGACTTTCTTGAGTTTTTTTCTTTGAAAACATTTCACTTCTCATCCAAGAAGCTTCTTCGGTTCTGGTCTTTTCTGGGGGTTTTTTTTCCTGTTACTTTTTCTATTTGTGGAAAAAGTTGTTCACAGTAGGTTTATTTTCCCAGAATGCCTTGTTCACAATTACTTTCTCATTCTCAGCTTTACCAATTATTGCTGTTTTTCTGCAACCTATAAGTAATCTTTCTGGAATATTTCTTCGGAATAGCAATCAGCTCCTGCACAGAGAAGAAGTGGCCAATTTCTCATTATTAATAATAGAGGGGACAAAGTACCTCAAGTACAGTAATTGAGAAACGACGGGAAGTTTCCTTCCCTTTTTGCAAACTTATTCAAAACCATTGATTTTTTTCAGAGTGAAAAACGAGATCTACATGGAAGAAGACAGGGGTCCAAACTCTATAGAAATATGTCATAGGAGGTAAAACATAGCTCCTATGGTTAAATAAAAACATTTCTAAAGAAACAGTAAGCCAGACTTGCCAACAACACCTGCTTTATTTTTGGTATATTGCACAGGATGTCAGTTTTTGTGCTCATCTGCCTAAGTCATAGGCTTGTGCTTGGTGCACTGAGATCCTGTGCTCAGGGAAGAAGTTCATTCTCTTGAACACCAGATACTAGAGCTAGAGAGGTGGAGAAATACAGAGGAGAGATAATTTGGGAGGTATTAACTTTATTTCAATCTTTAAAAAAAAAATAACTCGCTTGCTGTCAAGAAGAATATGGAACTTGGGGAAGGACATAATTGTGATGGCCTCCTTGGACGCTTCCCCGAATGCCTCTCCGGATGCCAGCTCGAAGGAAGATGAGCCAATCCCAGGCATGTCATAGGGTGAGGCAGCAACAGGCCTGGAGGCGGCCGGTGGCTTTGAGCAGAAAGCAACAAGTCCAAGCACAGTGGAGCGATCACGGGGAGCGATCAGATGAGCTGCCAGCTGAGCATGGGTCAGTTGAGGCCCAGCTGCAGCAGGACAGCCCTGAGGCTTCAGATGGAGAGAGTGCGCAGCTGCAGCTGGCCAGCAAGGAGGAGGAGGAACTGCCTCCTCCACCCAGTCCAAGAGCACGCAGGGCGGAGAAGAGACAGGAGCAATGGAGGTCAGCCCGCTTAGTTACGAAGCAGCAGCCTTGCCCCTCTTGATGGGCTGCACTGAGTGCCGGCTATTTAGCGCAGCAGGAGGAGGGAAACGACATTGGGAACAATGCATCTATTTTGGTGTCTAGCATTTACCAGCCTCTTAGTTGAGCTTGCTGACCATGACCGTGTATTTTAGACCCTGGATTTGTGCCTTGACTCTTGGATCTGCCTCTTGGGCTTGCCTTTGCCTTGAACCCTGTCTCCAGACCCTGGACGGTGGACCTTGGTATTTGTGCCTTGCCCTGCTTCTATTTTGTCTTGCCTTGTAGATTTCTCCAGCTTTGTGGATTCATACTGGAGTCATTCCGGAACTGAGCTGTGAACTTGTTGGTGGGGGGGGGAGTTGCCTTGTCACTGGATTGGAGATTTTCTGGGGAAGACTTTGGAAGGGTTTGGAAAGCCTCAATAAACCCCTTGAATTCTCTGAAGTGCGTGAGCTGGAGCCGGACAATAATTTCAAAGAAGACTGAGATGTTCCCATAGGAGAGTCCTAATCCTTGGATAACGAATGCACATTCTTTCATACCAAGAACACTCCCCCATATAGTTGAAGGCTTTTAGTTGTAGATGATTTGATGACAGGAGGAGTTTGTGATGGGTATAGAACAGATGGCAACTTGTCTACCTGAGGAAAATATTACAGATAAGCTGCTGTATAACATTGGGGGAATGGGAAAACCCATTGTGGGAATACTGTAAATGTAATACAGTATATCTTGATTTCATCAGCAAAACATTTAAGAGTGTCAAGAGGAACATGGTTGGAGATGGCCTCATCAATTTCGTTCATTTGGACTTTCAAAAAATTATTTGACAGAATTCCTCTTCAAACATTTTTGAGTAAACCTAATGGTCAAGGGATAAGAGTAACTGTCTTAATGAATAGCTGCATTATTTTTTTTAAAAAAAGGTTAATTTATATAGTGTTAAGAGTTTAGAAGCTGTATTGCTGTTCTAGTGTGAGAGTCAGAATGTCCCCTTCTCTATTGCCTGTTTTCTCCTGGCTTACTCCAGAGTAAGCATTCAAATCTCCACCATTCTTATTGTTTAAAAAATGTTCTCCAAGAGACTAAAAAATAGAAAATTTTGATACATCTTTTTTCTTTTTCATCAACATGTACTGGTAATTTATATCTGTGGCTTGTTTTAAAGCCACAGTTATCCGTTAGGAATTTAGACAGGAAGTCAGTAATTTCTATGTGAATGGAAAGCAGGAATCCTTTCCCAACAAAAAGTTTGTTTACCTCTGTAAGGTTCCAAGTGTTATGCATCAAAATGCAAATGTATTACTAAATGGACAGGCATTTAAAGGACCAGCAATTTGTCATATCATAAACAATACATATTTCAGTTTGGGTAAAATCTGAAAGGAGAATTGGTTTCTAAATTTTGGTTTTATTTTTCAGTAGAAACTCTGAAATTCTTCTTAATTTCAGAATATTAAAATCAACAGTGATAATCCAGTTGTTCTTACATACATTTTTTCACTCCAATTATTTAATCTTTGGACTGGTTCAGTTTTACAGTCTACACTTGATGTATTGTGGAGCATTCTTTTTATACATAAGAATTCAATTTTGGCAACCTTCTGAGTAAGAAGCATTTCTTGAGTCATTTTCATAGAAACCATTTGATTAATTATTTTCCTCTTTCTTCCTTTGCAGGTATCACCCTGTCTGAGTGTACTCTCATGGCTGCTGTTTGTTAATGATACAGATGTTCTAGCAGATGCATGTTGGGCTCTCTCCTACTTGTCTGATGGACCCAATGATAAAATTCAGGCTGTGATTGATGCCGGAGTGTGTAGGAGACTTGTAGAGCTGTTGATGTAAGGGATTTTTAGATCAAGTAAATGTGATTTTTCATTAAGTTATTCTGTTTCCTGTATCAGTGTAAGATTGAATCAATGTTTGTTTCACATTCAGTGACTGATTCATCTGGTTCCAGTGCCTCCTTTTTGAATAGCATTTAAACAAGCAGTCAACTTTGGCTTTACAGCACATTTTTCTATCTAGCTATGATCTAGCTATGATCTTGATGAAGAATAATTTTCAGAGTAAGGTCTTTATTTGGAAGTAAAACTTGCCCATTTGCAATATCTCTTGTAGTTGCCCAGTCTTCCTTTTGCCACTCATTGAAGCCTATATAAACAACTCTTCCTTCTTATGCTTCACAGTTCATGAACAGCTGGGAAGGGGCATATTGACATTACTGGACATGTAACCAAGATTAACAATTGGAGGCTTTTGTGGGGAACTGCACACATCTCAGTGAGATAATAAACTCAGAGGGATTAAGGATGACTGGGTTATCTATACTGCATGACAGAATAGCATGGAAAGAATCCTTGGTTAACACTGTAGCTTTAATGAGGACAATATAGTCACATTTTGCTTAAGCTGATTCATATCTACACACCTTTCACTCCCACACACAAACAACAGACATCCACAACTGGCCAAGGAGGAATGGAAGTAATAAATTAGAGCTTCATATGGTTTTTGTATATATATGGTTCCCTCCCCTCATCCGACAGCTTCCTCTGATCTCCCAAAATTACAAAATTTAATATGAACAATTCTTGACTTTATGTTCATAATATGTAATTAATGCTGGATCACATAGCTTAACATTCTGAAATGTAATACTAAACAAGTATGAACTATACTTGCATTGTAGGAGACGTACAAAGAGACTGAGTTGAATCTTTTTATACATTTCGGGGGGGAAATCCACTTTGCTCCCAAATGAACTGGTAAATTTGGAAAGTATAGAGCGGTGCTTATATTTTTAGTAACTTGCTATAGTTTCTAAGTAGTGAAAAACTCTGATTCAAAGAACAGGAATTTGTTTAAACATTTGTATTCAGTATACTCTGGACTCCCCTTAGGGTAATATTTTTCTTCCATTCAGTGACCTCCCCCCCCCCCCAAAATAGTATTTTTTTAAAAAGTACTGAATTCAGAGATGTTACTTTTTTTACACATGGTTTACCCATTTGACAGTAGAAGATAGATCCTTTTTCATTCTCCATCTTGTATTTTTTAATTATTGGTAATTTAAATCTAAGCTGTATATAGTTTTCATATATGGACTCACACAGTCCCTTCTCAGACTGTGATATAGTTCTGTCTACTTTTGATACGCAGTTTTTCTTTAACCCTTCATGACTTGTTTTCAAGGAATGTGACAAATTTGGTTTCAGTCTTTGTTAACAACTGTACAGCAATATTATAATAAGCAATATTCAGTATTACTATTACATACAACCCAAAAGCAAAACACAGTCAGAAATGTTACAATGTCATATGTTCATGAATATTCATTGAAAAAAGGTAGTATAAAAACAATGACACCACATAGCAATCATCACAAAATATCTACCTTTGAATAAACATTTGTGTATATTTTACAGTCTAGTAATAATTTCCTGTGGTATTTTTTAATCAGGTTTGGATTTTTTGGAGTCTTACTGTGCTTCTTGATTATAACAGAGCATTACATCTGTTAAACTGCATCCTTTTCTTGTTTTAGGCACAGTGACTACAAAGTGATATCACCTGCCTTGCGAGCAGTTGGGAATATTGTTACAGGAGATGATATCCAGACCCAGGTATTAATATTTCATACTGGAACTTAATATACTCATTTCAAACAAGTCATTGAACAGAAGTAAATTTTCCCATCTGAGGGACATCATAAAAAGACAAGTTTTTTTCCCCCCAAAAGGCAACATGGTTCCCTTATCGTACTTCAGATTTCAGTGCTTTGAGGTTTGCTGAAAATTACTTTACAGGGTCTGAGACACATAGTTTGCTGAATAGGTTGTCTCTCCCTATTAATTTTATCTATTTGAAATGCAGTTAAATCTTTAGATCATAAATAATTTTACATGATCTGTTACATTCCTTCTTAAAGATTTAGAAATAGGATCTATCTGTAAATATACATTGCCTTTTAATTCATATTGTTCAACTCTTGGTAACAAAATACAAAATTGTTGAATTAGTACTTAACCCTGAACAGCGTTATTTTTTTACATAGAATTTGAATAAAAACTAGTATAAAAATGTGAGCTGGCAGAAGGAGGGCCAAGCTCATTCTTCACTCTTTGCTGTATGTGCTTTCCTTTTTGTGAGGGTTACACATATTGTTGCTTATTAGCATATTAAAAAGAGTCCATTGCTGAGTGGTTGAGCATCTATATATGTTTGAATTTTCTGCAAAGCCTGGAGATCCATCATGTATCATAAATGGTGTAGAAATATTTAAACAGAAACAAAAATACGTCAGTAAGCTCCTAATCTTGAAATAGGACTTCAAAAACTTCCTGAAATAATGGAAAGTTATTGGACAGTACTGTTGAAATGAACCCAATCATTTGTCTCCGGGTAAGGCTACCTACGTTTCTGGGTGTTCCTTGATGATAGCTGTTTTTTTAACACAGGAATGTTAGTTATTTCACATTTAGTTCCGAACATGTTCTCCTTCCTCAAAATGAATCTACAAATTTAAATAAACTGATCTTAGTGGTATTTAAACAGGTGAGTGGTTGAGTATCAAATAATGTGATCTGTATCCATAAATATGCTTGTTATTTCCAAGTGCAAAACTGGGAAAGTCTATCAGGTCCTCTAATAGCTAGAAATACATTAGTTGGTCAATCAATCAATATTATTGATAGCTCTGATTTATCTTAGTTGATTGTCCTGTAACCAAATTTATTCCAATCATTGGGTTTTGAGGTGGTTGGGAAGGAGGGAATGCAGCATGCTTAGGCTTCAAGAAAAAGCTATTTAGATGTTGAGGAATAGTATAAGTCTGTGGTGTAGGCTAACATTTTCCTTCTCACTCTGTATCCTCCATCACCGTAACCCCATCCTTAAATCATAATAGCCAATAATTGCCAAAGATCAACATGGATTATTATCAGTTTTTTATTTGCTGTATGCATTCATTAATATTTGACTCAAGCATTTGCCCAAGCATTTGATAAAATATTCTATGATATTCTGATTAGTGGTGCTTAAGCATTGGTTTTATGGTTTGACAGTTAAGTGTACATGCTACTTGGGTTGAAAATTATTGTTTTGAAAATGGCCAAGGCTTATCAGCTACATGAAAAGCTATTATGTGTTGGGCCTTCTATAATTGATACTTTTTGGCTAATATTTCATATATTCTAAAAGAGAATAAGGCTGACCCATTTCATTAGATTCATTGGATCATTTTTAAACATTTCCCCAGACTTCCCATGATCTAGCTTCTGAACTACATTGAATCTGCTATCCTGGCACATTTTAAATACTTATTTTTACAGGAATTGACACCACACCTTTCCCAGTGTTTTCTAGTTGCCAGTGGGGAAAATTGCCCATTTATTCTACTCTTTCTTTTCTGTTTTTTAACCATAAATCATCCATTAAAGCAGGGTTTCCAACCCCCAGTCTGAGGATTGATACCGGTCCATGGCCTGCTGGGAACTGGGCCGTGCAAGCAGCGGGCGAGTGCGCGGAGCTTCATTTGTGCATATGCGGGATCTAGATTTTGCATGCGCAGGATCTAGGTTGCATGCACGAAACCATCCCCACGCAATGCCGCTGCTGCTGCCGCCGGTCCATGGAGCCAGAAAGGTTGGGAACCGCTGCATTAAAGGATAGGTCAGTGAGGAATTTTATCAAAGACACTTTGAAAATCTGAGTATATTGTGATGATTGGTACATCTCTATCCACATGTCTGTTGATAATCCAAATATTTTAGGTTTTCCTCCAGAGAGGCTTTTCCTTTATGTTCTTTGATTACCATTTCTATCAGTTTGCTTGGAAGAAGTTTAAGCTAAGTGCTCTTCAATTTCTCAGATCTTGCCTAAGTCCTTTTTAAAAACTATGGCTACTCTGTTTTTATGATCCTGTAATCCCTTAATTCAGGTTAGAATCTGGGCAAGATAAAAAGTTCTGTACAGCTCAGTACAGCTGTCAGATAACTAGTCAAATCTGTGGCTCTCCTATAGTCTCCTGCCATTATGTCTGATATGTAAATTTGTCTTACTGAATAGTTTTGCTTTCAGATTCTTTCCTATCGTGTTATTATTTAAGCAGATGTAGCAAATACTTTAGCTAGCTAGCTGCAAGTATATGTGTTTCCATTCTCTTATGATTATGAGTTCCATTCAAAACTGTATATACAAACATTTTTTAAAAAAATTGTAGGCTACCTAAAAATCAGTTAAGTTCAAAATCCTAGTCCACAGCCCTTTCCTCTTTTGTAATATAACTTGTGTGGCAGATGCCAGTCAGCATAACCTGCCATTGATATACAGTTCAAGTTCAAGCAGCAGATTTAGCACGTAGAGAGAATTGCTGGTAACTTGGTGGTGGCTGGCTGTTAAAAAATAAAACTGTGTATTCAACTGTTGCTTATGTTAATACTTCCATGAGAATTTCTTTGAAAATATATCGGTTAGATTTTTTTTTCTCCAGGATCTCAAAATGGCTTACATGGCATACTCAACTTTAATTTTATCTTCACAACAAAACATCTGAGTTTGATCGATCTGAGAGTTTCAAAATATCCCAGTGAGCTTCTGTGCAAGTTACACCCCAAATGCCTCTAAAGTCCTAACCCAATATTTTCATCATTACATACACACTGGCAAAAGCTGGATGATAAAAAAAAGGGGGGGGGCAAGATTGCTGCCCCTGCCCAAGCTCCATCAAAACACAGAAAGCTCTGCCTGGGTGTAAAAATCCTCTCTGCAGAGCTTTTTGCCTCCTAAACATTTCTGCACAGCATAAAAGGAGCTGCTCGGTGCTCACAACACTCATTTGCTTAACAAAAAAGAAATTTCCAGTTTTATACTTAAAAATCTTTTTTTTAAATAACATTAGAAGGCACAGGGCTGCACATTCACGAAGATGCTTCATGATGCTATGTGCAGAGTAGGTTTCTTCAGTCTAGGGGCCTCCCACTAGCTACATGTAAATGCAGATAGGTCCCCTCAAGTGACCTACATGAGATCTCCATCCAGGATCCAGTAAAACCAGGGAATTACATGGAATCGATCTGATGTGCAGCTTGGGTGATATCTCCCTTTAATATCCGCTATTATTCCATTGTTTGAATTTCACATTTCCAAATCTTCACTTACACACACACACACACACACACACACACACACACACACACACACACACACACAAAACCACTAGTAAACAGCAAAAAGAAACAAACACATCAGTGTAGAGTGCTGTTTCTGATACCACAGCATGATAGCCCTCAGCCATTCTTGGTAATCTCAAAAGCCTAGCTGGGAATGGACCTAGTTAGTACTTGAATTGGGGGACTGTAAGAGGGCTTTAGTTGAAGAAGCATCCCAGAACTTGGGAATGGCTCATATTGCTGCCATGAGCTCCACTCAAGGGAGTTTCCTTTACCCTTTAGCCTTTGGTAGTCATTGCTCATATTGTTTCCACTGACCATCCCTCCAGTCCTTTCTCACTGGATAAGCCATCTGCTGTCATGCTTCTCTCTGAAAGTTTTTCTTAAGGTTCTTTTTTAATTATTTGCTGAAGTCTAGGACCACACTTTCTGATGTTGTTGTTTTGTGCTTCTGTTAATTATCATCTTTATTTCTCTGAAGTAAATACATCATCTGAGTACAGTCTAAAGTCTATTCTTCCTTTTTCTAGGTAATACTGAACTGTGCAGCCCTGCAAAGTTTATTACACTTGCTAAGTAGTCCTAAAGAATCAATCAACAAGGAGGCATGTTGGACAATATCAAACATTACAGCCGGAAACAGAGCACAGATTCAAGTAATTAATCATTTTCGGGTGGGAGAAACAGGGACATATTTGCAAGGTCAAAGTGAGACGTCTTTATAAAGCTTTTGAAAAGGATGTAACTTTCTCCTGATAATCCAAGAAATGTTATATTGTATTTCTAAGCAGAAACTTTTAAAAGAAGTGAACTCCACCTATATTAACATTTTGGAAATACAGTCCTCATTTAGCGACCACAGTTGGGACTTGCAACTTGGTTGTTAAGTGAAGCAGTGATTACGTGAAACCACAATTGGTGTTATGATCTTACTTCAGCTTTCATTTGCTTTACAGACCCACAAAGGTTATAAAAGTGAGGTTAGTTGCAAAGGTAGTTTCATCACCAGTGTAACTCTGAATGGTTTCTGTACAAGGCAGTCGCTAAACAAGGACTACCAGTTAACTGGTGTCAAATAATATAGTGTAGACATACATCGGGATAAATGCACATTGCTATGACTACCACCAAATTCTTATTTAAATCTAGGAAGAGGGGGGGGTTGTCTATAATTTTTATTTGATATTAAATCCTCTGTTTTTCAGACTGTTATAGATGCCAATATTTTCCCAGCTCTAATAAATATTTTGCAAACTGCTGAGTTTCGGACAAGAAAAGAAGCAGCTTGGGCTATCACTAATGCAACATCAGGTGGCTCTGTTGAACAAATAAAGTAAGTAGAAGTAAATTGCTGATAGCCGATTATGAGAACCATTACAAAACATGAAGGGTGGTGATCCAAGAACTGCATGTTCTTGATCCCCTTAAAACACCCTCAAAGATCATGCTATTGAAATTCATCAAAGTGCCATTTTTGGCAGTGCAGATATTTATATTATTGTGATTAAAAGTGCAGAAGAAAAATAATAAGATTCTACAGTGCTTAATGCATTATTTTACATTTTAAACCTCCCAGACTTTTCAAAAAATGAAAATAACCAATTTTGGTTCCATCTTCCAATGATATCACTGCCAACTTTCTTCTATTCTTTCAAAAACTGGAACCCACCCCCACCCCCAAAAAACCCGAACATCAACCAAACCCTATTTCCATTACATAGCAATTGCCTGCCCTTCTTGTAATTGCTCCCAAAGATACTTTAAAATAGAAGAATTGTGGTAAGAGCTGATTCCATGTTTTATTTTGTCTGGCCTGCAACTAATTTTATTTGATGTATCTTCATTAATGCTTTAGGTTGGTCTTTTAATACTTTTTAGCAGTTTTTCAAGTCTTTATTTTACTACTGACAATACTTTCCCAGAGAAAATTGATTACCAGCAATAATTTTCCTTATGTATTTAGGACATTTGAGCCATATTAATGTTACATTTGAGCCATATTAATTTTACATTTCAAAATTATCTGTTCTTATAAGTGATATAACCATGATGTGCACGTTGACCAACAAAATCCTTTGGGTGACTTCCAATTGGTATGGTTTTCAGATATCTAGTAGAACTTGGTTGCATCAAACCACTCTGTGATCTCCTTACCGTGATGGATTCAAAGATTGTGCAGGTAGCACTTAATGGACTGGAAAATATCCTGAGGCTGGGTGAGCAAGAAGCAAGAAGAAGTGGCACTGGCATTAATCCATACTGTGCGCTCATCGAAGAAGCCTATGGTAAGGATGATGGCTAGAAACCAGAAGATTGAGTTTGCTCTAAACCTCTCTTGGCATGAAAGCCAGTTGGGTCAGCTCCCCCTCTCAGCTCAACTTGCCTCATAGGGTTGCTATGGGGAAAATTGGCAGGAGTATTTATGCTTGCTGCCTTGAGTTGACATGCATACATAAAAAGGTGGGATAAAAATATAATAATATCCAGTAGATTGATCTTTGCTTATTCCCCATTGTTTATTTTAATCTGAATTTTAGTGCAGTGTGCCTATTCTTTCAGTCCTTGTCTGAAGCAGTTATAAACCTCTTTGCCTTCATCTTTGTTATATTCTTCTTTTTAGTTGCCTCCTATATTCCATTTCAAATAATATTTGTATATTGCCATAGAAAAGGTTAGTACAAATGTACATCTGGTTTTTGTTCTCAAAATAAGAACAAGATTTGAAAACTCTAGTTCTATTATCTAACCCAACAAAAGGTTGTGGAAGCCATATCTTGCCATTAGACTTTAAGCTGTACTTGGCTACATTGGGTAAAACAAATCATATTTATTTGAACTGTAACATTAAGAGATTTGGAGAATATGTAATTATTTGTATATGCATTCTCTGTTGTCTAACTGGCATCTGCAGATTATAAGATAGTAAAGAGAACATTAATTAATAAGGCTCAACCAACTTTAGTGCCAAAGGGACCTATAGCATCTTGAATAGTGCAGAGCTAATCTTCTTTACAGTTTGCATAAGAATAAGTGAGTTCGGGCTGTCTGTTAATTCAGTTTCTAGGGCTGTCTGTTAGTTCAGTTTTAGGGAAAGGCTGAAACAGAGCAACTATATCTTCCAGTTCAAAATTTGATGGAAGTTCTGTATTTTCTTGCAGGCCTGGATAAGATTGAATTCCTGCAAAGTCATGAGAACCAAGAAATATATCAAAAGGCCTTTGACCTGATTGAGCATTACTTTGGGACAGAAGAAGAAGACAGCAACATTGTCCCACAAGTAGATATTGGCCAGCAACAATATATCTTCCAGCAGTGTGAGGCTCCCATGGAAGGTTTCCAGCTCTGAAGTGCTCCTGTCTGCCATTAATGTAGAGCTCTGAGTGGTCTCATTTACCATAAATGTGTGAGCTAATTTGCTTGCTTTGCACATACACTACCTTAAACACAACTGGAAAAATATTTGGCTCTTAGTTGTAGGATGCCACTTTGGTAAGGGCTTATCTTAAATACGGAGCCCATTGTTCAGAACTGGCGCACTTCTGTAAAGATACCGTTTGTCCTGATTTTTCCTATTTTCCTAATACACTGAAAACGTAACCCTAGAATCTCAAGCAAGGACAACATTTCCATGTGGAGCATTCTTCACTGTCTACTGAGACTTTTGAGAGACTCTTCCTTCCCATGCATTCCTTTAGGTGCCTGCCTTGTTCAATGAATTTAAGAGAAATATTTAATGCACACTCAGAATTTGAGTGGCATTCTTCTGTGCGGCAGCCTGGATTCCTGTTAATTTATAAGCATATATGGTTAGAATTATTCTATTCCCTGCGTTTATGGCAGCCCATGAATACCTTTCTCCAGGTTCTAGGAATATTTCTAATTGTCAGCAAGCTGATTTCAGTGCTCCCATTTTGACTGCATAGGATTTGGAGTTGCTCACTTTCTTCAATGCAGACGGAATCAGCTCATCCTATTAAAAATATAGCACTTTCTTTGACATGTTCTAAATTGGGCCATTGATAGAGAAAACCTCTCTACCACCCTCTCCTAAAGCATACTTTCACATCCTAACTAGCATGGTGATGAAAACTTGCAACTTAATTTTTTGTACAGCTCCATCAAACAAAGCTGTAAGTGGTTAATATTCTAAATTATTGATGCTAGGACACTTGGTCCCTAGTTTGCATCTGCTTTCACAAACTGCAGTTTCTAAATCAAATCGGACAGATTGGTTAATTAGCAGCTTCATTAAAAATATCAGAAACCATCTGCTCTGTATAATAGATTCCAACATGCCCAAATAATAATCTGTTTCATGGTTAAACTATAAGCACTTCAGCCATTTAACACTCTTGCACCTTTCATTTAGTTTTCAATACAGCTATCTCCAATGAAAAAGTAGTACTTCAGCCTCTGCAGCAGCTAAGAGATTCCATTTCTTGAAGAATACCCTTTGGGTAAGATGAGGTTGGAGGTCTCTAATAAGCTTGGATTTAAGACCTTGGGAATGAATACCAGTTGCTTTGATCTCCTACATTCATGTCCTCTGATCTTGATAGTATAATTATTTCAGGAGTGCTGTCCTATGAATGAAGTGGCATTTTCATTCAATTTAACTTTTTCCAAACACATGACCTTCGTTTACACTTTACAAAAGAAAACTAGCATCACCTACAACATATTATTTTTTGTCAAAGTCTGATCCATATCCTGTGACCCACATAGCTTCCGTTGATATCTGTTCTTCAGCCATTACAATCCAAATTCCTGCGTTCATGTTAGCACTCTCTTATGCTGAAGGTGCACCATAGGTTACAATGTCAGTTGAATTTCCTGTTTGATCTTAGGATTTTAAAAATAGAGCTAAGATGGCTAGGATGGTACATTTCGCAATAAACTAATTGTCCATTTTGTTGATTGTCCAGATTGTTGGGCCCCAGGTGAGAGAAGGAATTTATGGGCTCATTTTAATTGTATACATAACAGGTTTGACTCCAGATGATGTGACAATCATGCTTCCTGATTGGCTAGGATTGATTTGGGAAGAGATCCCCATTTTTAATACCAGAAGTCAGATGGGTAAAATAATCTGTTACACATAGGAAAGCAAACAATATGTAGTTTGCAGTTCAAAAGTAAATGAGCAATCTTTTACAACATTTTTAATTTTATATATTCATCTTTTTTTCTTAAAGAATGGTAGAAACACTGATGAAAAAAAAAGTCCATTTCGTTTCCACAGCGATTTTTTTTGTGGCTGGGTTTTTTAAAGGATAAATTACTGACTACATGTCATTTCTATATAATATGCTTTAAATCATGTACTTTATTGCATAGTTGTTCTAGAGAGGAGCTACTTATTTTGTAAATCAGCTTCAATGAAGTGTGTATGTGATACTGAAACGTATCACGTACACCAGAACTAATACATGTGTGCATACTTAGTTTGTACCTGCACATACACACTCTTCTGGGACAATTGCTAATGTGTATGTATATATGTATATTTACACAAACTTCACAGTGGAAGTTTTTCTCTGAAGCTCCTAGAACAATAATGGTGCATTGGTGTTTCTTCTAGTAAATAATGACAGTTCTCTCTTTAAAAGGGTGAATTAAATCATATATTCAAATGAATGGAGTGTGTATGTGTTTATAGAAGAGTTAATTAGATTTATTACATAGGTGAAATGTAGAACTAGACTGTACAGTCCAGAGTTGTATAATTGAAGTATTTTAGATAGCTGAAGCTGTAAAATGTTACTAGTTATGTAGCCTGCTGAAGGTAGTTATTTGGGTTTTTTTTTAATGTGGAGCAAGGAGAGGAGATAAACTCCTGAAACAAGTGTCAATACTTTTCAGGTGTGCACTGGGTGGATTGAATGGAATGTGAAAGAGGACTGTAATTGTTATGTTGTCTTAAAGCGATTCAAAAAAAGGGGAGGTGGGAGAGTTTGGAAAGATCTTATTTGAAGAGCTTGTAAACCTTTTGTTTACAAGGGAAAGCCAACGCTGGATTTAGTATCCTATTTACATATCCACAGTTATAGTCACAAGATTTTTGGCAGTAGCAAAGATTCCTCTAATACAGCAGGATGGGATGGTTCTGTGTGAGTGACAGGCGCGCGCACACATGCACGGCTCCATTTGAGCAGAGCTTTGTGCGTTCACACAAGTGTCCACCGCTTGCGCAAGCACCCACCACTCACGTGAGTGGAGTTCCGCACGCACACTGCTTGTGCGGCCCGATTCCAAACAGGCCATGACCTGGTAGTGGGCCACAGCCCGGAGGTTGGAGGACCCCTGCTCTTAATAGTTCCAACATAGGCCAGAAGAGTGAAGGAAAATGAATATGGAAGGATGAACTGTTCCTTTCCTTCTATGATAGCCTGTACTTTCCATCACTTCATGAATTCAGGGCCAATTTCAAAAATTAAGGCTAATCTTCTATAATTCTACAGATAGTCCTACAATCACAATTGGGGCCTGAATTTTAGTCATAGGTTGTTGCAGTTATATGTCAAAATATCACATGACTGGACCCAATTTTTAGACCATTTTTACAGTCGTCGTTTAGTGAATCGTGGTTGTAAGTCTGAATCTATTGTACAGAAAGGGCATTTTTTTGCTAGAAATTCAGTCTTGTGACCATGGGGGTTACATTTTGCAATGGCCGGAAGTGCTGTACAGATCACCCTTTCTGAGAATGTTGTAACTCTGCTTGTTAAACAACTGATCCTTAGTTTAGGACTACCTGTACCTTGATCTATTATTTCTGAACCTGAACTGCAATGGTCATTTTCAACTGGAAAGTAAGGAAGAATTAGGTCTGGTTCTGCCAGCAAGCTTGGCCAAAACTACAGGACTTAATCAGTATTATTCAAGTGAGGAATTACATTTCATAAAATGTTTTCTTTTTGTCTTAAGAAAAATGTGTAATTTTTTAAAGAAAAAGTTACACGTCACTGACAAATCCCAAAAATACAAGAGCAGATTAGGATACTTCAGGAGATTTTAATTTAGCATTAATGCAGATAAGATGATCTTTGTCATAGTTTTTGGAGAAATGTAGAATAATGAGAATTTGAACTTCAAGTTGCTATCCAGTTGCTAGAATGCCATTGCTAAATATGCATGGACAGAACTATGGTTAGCATAACTGTTGTCTAAGGACAGCCCCCAATGGAAAATTGGCTCTTCTGCCAAATTGTTGGCAATTAACAGCTAAGAAAATCTCTCTGCAGTCAGGAAGAGACAGATCTTGTGTGTCCCAGTGAAATGTCATTTTGTCCTTTTGAACTAAATCCTAAGTGAAAAGAGTTACTAACCTGCAGTTTAACGCCTCATGAAATGCATTACCTATATACCATTATTATTAAGCACAATACAGTAAGAATTTAAGCATAGGTTGCCAACAGAGATCTGGTTATTGCAGAGAATCTTTTTTGTGCCCCAGATACAGATTCTGTGCTGAACAAAACACAGAAGAGATTTTAGTAAAGCCTCTATGATTCCATTAATAATGCCCAAGGGAATTTCTCCATTCAGTTCTCCTTTGATCATTTATGAAAAGTTGAGATGCATCTTATTTTTAATTTGTTTCCTTTCTCAGTTTTTTCCTGCATTTAATTTAAATTTAATGCTTTAATTTTCAAACTTTTAAATATATCTTCTATGCATTGTACTTGGAATCCCATCTTGAGTTGTATCGTCACTGAAACAGCAAGGTAGGCAGCCTGCTATCCACAGGTATTAAGGTATCAGTAGACAGCCGATTGTCAGCCATGTTCTGTGACAATCTGACTTCATTTTTAAATTTTTTTAATTTAACCAATTTTGAAATTGGCATCCTCCAGCACACATAAGACCCATAGACATTTTTTTGCAATGGAAAAAAGCAAGTGGCTTCACCCGGGGTTTTTTGTGGGGGCGTATCCCCAATTGTCAATTTAAAAAAGGTGAAGTAAGCAATAGATAGTATCATGTATGATTGGCCATACCCATCATGGAAGTCATTTTGTGAGAATGCTTCCAACATGCCGCCTCCTTCCCCATTTGTTCTCCTACTGCATAATTCTGAAATGTATTTGTCCTGAATCTCACAGATAGGAATTCATCTTCATGGGTGTTCATTCCTTGGCATTTGGATGTGATTTCTCATACTATTCCATAAGATACTCCATGGTATAAGTAGTCCTCAACTTACAACAGTTTAATGACCGGTCAAAGTTACAACGGCAATGAAAAATGTGACTTATGACTGTTTTCCAAAGTTATGACCTTTGCAGTATCCCTATGATCATGTGATCAAAATTCAAATGCTTGGCAACTGGTTCATATTTATGACCATTGCAGTGTCCCAGGGTCGTGTGATCCCCTTTTGCGACCTTCTCACAGTCAGTGGGGAACCAGATTCACTTAAGAACTGGGTTACTAACTTATCAATTGTAATGATTCACTTAACAACTGTGGCAAGGTCGTAAAATGGGGCAAAACTCACTTAACAAATGTCTCAACAGAAAATTTGGGCTCAATTGTGGTCGTAAGTTGAGGACTACCTGTATTAGAAACTGTACTGGGCATGACCAGCTTTCCTCAGTCAAGATTAATATTAAAACTGATGTTCAAAACAGGCTTTTCTCAACTCTATTCTTACCATAGTTCATCGCCCCACCTATTGACCTTACATTTACAAAGAAAATGAAATATGGCCTTTCCAACTGATGCTACTTGTCAGCTATACTTCCATAACTAGCGGGCAAAGCTGGCTCAATACCAACTCTGCACATGCTGTAACTACAGTACAAGGTTAAGATTCAGTGCTCTTGCCAGCCAAATAAGACATACAGTACCATCTAATTTAATACTTAAATGAAATTCATATTAAACTTTAGTAGCAACTTTTGGAATGGATCTATTTTTTAAATTCCAGCCTTTTGCATATTTTCAAATATCCATTTAATAATAAAAATGAGTTCCCATTTGAAATAAATATTGGCATGAGCAGTATTGGGAAGTAATGAAAAGTGCTGTACTGTTTCTTAAGGCTTTCATATTCTAGGTAGCTTTTGAATAGCTGCTGTTAGATTATTGTTTATTAAATACCCTGCATTCCTTCAAATGTCAGGAAATGATTCCTCATTTCTTAGGCTTATGTCATTTCAGTATTCTGGTTTGAAATTAAATCATACATGACACTTATTTCATGAAATGGAAAAAATGCCCAAGGGTAAAAAGAACTTTGGATACAATCGCTACACTAGTCAGCCACAATTACTAAGACTAACATACTAAAGAGATACAACTTTAGGGGTATACTAACAAGGCAGGTTATCTGTTTTAAGTTTACATGTAAGTGGGAATAAGTATGAATTATTTTACCATTCATGTATATGTTACTCAGTTCAGATGAATTCAGTATCCTGGATAGATCCATTTATTATTAGAGCAGGGTGTATTTTACAGGTTACAAAGATTTTATATATATATATCCAGCATCCAGGATTTAAAGAAACATTCTAATATAGATTCAGACTTTCAAAAACAAAAGGTGCTTTTGTTTTAGTCAGAAATGGTCAGAAATGGAGTCTTCCATCAAAAAAGGATGAACATTTTAGAATTACCATTGAACTATAAATTCTCTTTTTGAAATGTGAAAAAAATGAAGTAAATGTTTCTTAAGTTGCTCTTCCAATTCATGATGAAAATCGCACATCAGTAGATCTAATCTTCTTTTTGATTATGGCTTGGCAGAAGTACTTTCAGCAGTCTCTTCTATCTCCTCAACGCTTTTGTGCATGTACCGCAGTGATCTATATTTTTTAACATCCTGCAGCAGAATGACCATAACATGGAAAGTAAGAGACAGTTAATCCTGTCGTTATTTCTACAGCATGGCAAATAGATGCCTTAATGTTCACTTATCTCTAATTCTGAAAATATCCCTAACACAGGAGTGGACAGAAGATAAATTTGGTTATCTAGTTAGATTACTGGATAACACAGAGTAAATCAGCAAACATTCAGATTTCTAACTTCAGCAGTAGTGAGAGCAAAACACAACTGCTTCCTAAAATAAGCCAGAGGTATATTTCTAAGCTACAGACCTTATTCAGATCAGTTCAGTCTAAGGCTCATGAGAGTGCAACAAATATTACCTCTCATGATGGCCACCATTTTTCCACTTACATTCATTGTTCTAAGGATATACACACATGTACAATTCTACAAGCCTGAAATCTGCAACAGAAGAGAGGTAAGGAGAGTAGCCTATGTTTTTACTGGGTTACTCTCATGTTCAAGTATGTTTGGATTTATGTGCTGCGCATCTCTTTGGAGGTGACTCTGGGCAGCTTACAAACATTAAAACCAGAAACATTAAAAACAGTAATAATAGTAATCATAGTTATACTAAAAATTGATTTAAAGCATAAACATGGGAGGTGGGGGTCTTCAATCTACTAACCACCTCCACAGTGATGCCCCCTTGTTGGCGACCCAGGCACGCTAGTAGAGCTAGGTCTTCAGGCCCTTGGGAGGGTCAGTGCAGATCTCACCTTGGGGGGGTATGATGTTCCAAAGGGCAGGAGCCACAGAGAAGTCTCTTCTGGATCCCACCTGTTGGAATTCCTTGGCTAACAGGATCCGTAGCATGCCCTCTCTGCTGGCATGGATGAGGGGAACCAATCTCATTGGGGTGAGGCGGTTCCTCAGCTGGGTCCCAAGCCATACAGGGCTTTAAAGGTAATAACACCTTGAATTGCAGCCAGAAGCAAGCCAGCAGCCAATGAAGCAACAGTATAACATGAGCCAGTCGAGGCTCCAAGAACTGCCTGCACTGCTGCATACTGCACCAGTTATAGCTTCTGAGCTATATTCTTCAAGGGTAACCCCATTAGAGTGCATTGCAATAGTCCAGGCGTGAGATGACTAGGGCTTGAGTGACTGAGTGCAAGGACTGATCCAGGAAGGGGGTGCAACTGGCACACAATGCAAAGTTGGGCAAAGACACTCCTGGCTACAACTTTGAGCAGAATCGAGAGTCCAGGAGAACCCCCAAGTTGCGAACTGTGGCTGCCTGGGGTAGTGGAACTCCATCCAGAACTAAATGTGTTAAGAATCCCGGATCTTGAAGCTCCAATCACCCAAAGCCATTTGGTCTTGCCAGAGTTCCATTGAAATTGTTGTCCCCTATCCGGGCCCCCACAGTGTCCAGCACTGGAGGGCAGCAACAGTATCACTTGGGTCACCAGCGGTGAAGATGTAAAGTATTTGGTCTGGATTTCTTTGGACAAATGATGGATACAATAACATTAATCATGAAGTCATTGTTATGATGTATATAAGGAAGAGAGCACCCAAGAGACTCACTGGGCATTGTTTATGATAGATGACTGACTGACTGATTTGATTTGATTGATTGACTCACATAACCTAAGTGTTTCCTACTCCATGGAAGATGTTTAAACCAAAGGCAGAAAATAATGCCGTCCCATAGGACAGTTGCAGATTGATTGGCAGGGGCTAGGAAAGTCATACTTTTTTGTCAGCCATTGCAGAGGGTCTTCTCTACACTATTATCAATGAGCTTTGAAATATAATTGAATAATGGGTGATCCATTAGTACTTTTGTTCCCACTTTCAACCCTGTAACAATTTTCTACTAACCTGTTTCCCTATGAAAACTGCAGATACAAAACCCATAAGCAGGAAAGCCATTGCGAAGTAGGCAACTTTCACACGAAGTTTGCTCCTTGTTGCACTCATCATCTTTGCCCTTTAAAAAGCAAACATAATGTTATCCCACGGAAATGGCTATATTGTATGTAAGATCTTGAAGGCAACTCTCCCATGGTTTTAACTTGCACTTAAATTTTACTTGTTTAATGGTTTAAAGCATTTGCTCTGTTTTTATTGTGCTTTACTTTATTGTGAGCTGGATGACCATTTAAATTAGAGAGATAAGAACCTAGATGCTTACACTTTGCCAATTACCAACAGGAGAAAATATCAAATCTATCTGATGGGTCATCTCTCTTGCAATTCTAGCCGTCTCTTCTGCATACTGATAGGTGGCTAAAACAATACATTTGAAGAGACTCCACAGATGAGTCACTGAAAAGCAATCATACTTCCTGTTAATTACAGTAGGATGTTTGCAATTTCCTATACAGGCTTACGAGAAAAGATGAAATAGCACATTTGCATGACAATAGCAATGACCGTGAAATGTAAAAGGTAGGCTTGTACTATGAAAGTTCAGAACAGTGGACAGCTTTCTCCAATCTGAATGTGAGCCAGATGTATGAGCTTCAAATTCCAGAATTTTCATTGCTCATATCAACTAAGGAAATATAAACATCTGGAGAAAGAGGAGTCTGGGAAAAGCTAATAGAGCTTACTGAATCATACCTACAATTACTCTTTAGTTCAGCATCCTAAGTGTTTTTTACAAGAGTTTTTCTGCAGATAAAACATGCCCTCTGAACAAGACATTCCATTTAGTTGCCAACAGACATTATTCTCGCCAAATTTACAGAATATAGAATAACAGAAGGGAACTTGGGAATCTTCTAGTCCAACCCCCTGCTCAAGCAGAAGACTCTATACCAGTGATGGCGAACCTTTTTTTCCTCGGGTGCCGAAAGCACGCGCGCACGCACTATTGTGCACACGCACGTGCCCACAACCATAATTCAATGTCCCCCATGCGCCCCGCCACCTGCGCATGCGCGTGACCCCCCACGCTTCCGTGCCCCCCACAAATGCGCGCATGACCCCCCCACCCCATTTCCCGACTTCCGGTGGGCCCAGTAGGCCCGTTTTTCACCCTCCCCAGGCTCCAGAGGCTTCCCTGGAGCCTGGGGAGGGCGAAAACGGCCTCCCCCATCCCCCCGGAGGCTGGAAATGCCCTCCCAGAGCCTCCACGCCAGCCAAAAATCAGCTGGCCGGCGTGCACATGCATGCTGGAGCTGAGCTAGGGCAACGGCTCGCGTGCCGGCAGATATGGCTCCGTGTGCCACCTGTGGCACGCGTGCCATAGGTTCACCATCACTGCTCTATACCTATACCCTATTGATCCTTTCTCTGTGATAGCCCCCCAAATATTGGAAGACTGCTATCATGTCATGCCTAGTCCTCTTCATTAGACTAGTTCTTGCAATCGTTCATCATACTTATTTGCCTCCAGTCCCCTAATCATTTTTTATTTATAAATTTTATACATAAATTATATTTTCTTTTTTTTAAACCACTATTTAAGCCAGTCGTCTACCAATAACTATCAATATCATAATGCCACAGTAGTATTCAGCCTTATTTAGCCTGAAGCAGATGAAAATCCACTTGACTGGATATCCCAGAGGACATGTTTTATAAGTCTGTAATGTTTTATAAGCCCCTCTATCTGAACTAAACAGACAAACTTTTTTGGTAGTTCCTCATAAAGAAATGACTTAAGTATTTGGTGTGAGTTTCCAAATCACAGGCAGTAATTCTCTTCTACTCTACATTTGTCAGACTAAACCTAGAGTTCTGTGTCAAGCTTTGGACAAACAATACTTCAAGATTCAAACAAATTGGAACAGGAAGATGGAAAAGTGGTCCTACAAAGAGAAATTGGGGGAAATGGTTTAATCTTGAGAAAGAGAATTTCGTGAGGATATGATAATATTCTTCTAGTTCTTGATGGGAGTATTTTGTAGACAAAATTATCTACAGTCCAGACTGCATTTGTAGCCAGTTACAAACTGCATTATAGACAGAGCAAAATGGCTCAACTGACAGCAATTCCAAAGATGACCATAGACTAAAAGCTGCACCAGAGCTTCCAAGAAAACAGCACGTTGGCCTCAGATTGCTGCTCTTGTATTAACATGTCCCCATTCTGCCCCCCGTAACCATCTGCCTTTTTACCACATGAAAAATATGTATCTACTTGAAACAATTGGTATCAGCAACAATCATTTTTAATGGGTAATGAACATACGAAACATGCTGAGGTATATCTTCTTTTTTCTTGAAGCGGCCTGACCACATCAACAGTTTCTTATCCCATTCAGAAATTTCGTGGCTAAATGGAGAGGAGCGCGCTGCAGGAGAAACAAAAGAGAAAATGCACCACCTGAAAACCCAAGGACAAAAGGCAGCATCAGAATTGAATTCTAGCATCACAGCCAAGGAGCCCCATGGAAACAATTTTCCTAAGGGTATCATATTTTATAGACAGAGAATACAGAATAACAGGGTTGGAAGAGACCTTGGAGATCTTGTAGTCCAACCCCCTGCTCACACAGAAGATCCTATACTATTCTGTACAAATGGCTGTCCAGTTTCAACAATGAAGACAGTTTTAGCCCACCACAAAGAGAAGCAACTGCAATTGGCATTCAGTCCCCTACTCCCATGTGTGACTCCCAGACTTTCTGCCATTATTCCTTCTTTCATTGTTCTCTCCTGATATTCACGTCAAAGGGATATTTTCATAGCAGCCTTTTCTAGAGAGCTGGGTGTAATATATTCAAAGTAAAATAATTTGACCTCATTATTTGTGCTTCAAGTGAGAACTCTGGGTTGACTTGTAGTTTCCTTGCTGTCCGTGGTAGTCAAAACCAACACCAAAGATCAAAAGCATCAACAATCTACCTCTCCTGTTTCAGTCCAACTTTCACTTCCATAAAGTGTCACAGGAAATATCATGGCCTTGCACTAATTAAGCTGGATTCAAAATCTCAGTCTGCAGAAGGCTCACGAACTAGTCTGAGAAAAATAACTTTCTCTAATCCTAATCTAATCATCTGTGAGGACTGTAAAAATACAGAGAGGGATGTATTACATATCACTAGTCATTGACTTGCAATCACAATTGGAACCAGAATTTCTGTTGCTAAGCAGTTGCTAAGTTATTAAATGAGTTGTGCTCAGTTTTACAATCTTTTTTTTTTTGCCATGGTTGCTAAGTGAGTCACTGCAGTTAAGTGAAACCAGCTTCCCCCACTGACTCTGTCAGAAGCCAGGTGGGAAAGTCACAAATGGAGATCACATGACCCTGGCATGCTGCAACCATTGTAAAGACATGCTGGTTGTCAAGTGCCCAAATTTTGACCATGTGACTGGGAATGCTGCCATAGTTTTAAGTGTGAGGACCAGTTGTAAGTCACTTTTTTCAGTGCTACTCTAAACTTCAAACAGTCGCTAAACAAATAGTTGTAAGTCGAGGGAGACCTGTATATACTTTTTGGATTCAAAACATAAATTACTAAAAATAAGATTCAAAATATCAAACCTGCTAACTCCTCTGAGAATGGAGCCTGTGTAAAATAGCAGAAGCACACCTGCTAATATTGCAATTGCTAGTTTGAAAAAGTTTATATTGCAACTAAAACTCTGCTTACATCCCTAGAAAAAAGTCTTACTGCTGAATAATCAGAGTTAGGAGAAGGAATTATGTGGGTGCCATTGCACTATATATTCATTATGCAGGAAGGGGGAAGCCTTACATTCTCTCAAACTTTATGAAATCAACATTTTGAAAACTTAAGCCACTCATATAATCATTGATTTTTGCTGCAACCATTAATCAAGATATGATCTTCCCTGTAAGGGCACATTTGTAATTTCCACAGTAAATTCATTGTCAATCCAGCCAGAAAACATAAATTCTGCAAAGCATACAATTTAAATCCATTCACTTTGCATGCTTTCTGCAATTGAGAGAATGTACCTTTTTTTTTTTAGCAAGATAGAATTTAGTGATGAAACATTTCATAAAGAACTACAAGAACTAATTGAGTGATACACATTATATAAGGAAAAGAAAAAGGATATCCCCCAAAATAATAGGGCTCAAAAGAAAAAAAGAAAATAGCTCAGTACCTTTGGTTACACCACAAGTGTAGCATTTCCAACCATCAAAGATATATTTATGAGTTCAAAACAGCTGGAAAATCAATGTTCAGTGCTGTGATCACAAGCATGTAGTTTTTCGAAATAGTAAACAGATCTCCCAGAAGGAGAATGCAGCTAACACTGTTCTATCATCAGCACAGTGGCAGACAATTCCTTGGAAAAACTCTGCAAGTTACTCTAACCCAGGGATGTCAAACTCAAGGCCCGTGGGCTGAATCCGAGCCCATGGGGCCATCCTGGAAAATGTAAGGGGCTGGCCTGTGTCGATTCGGCCCGGTCTACCCCCGTCGATTCAGCCCGGTCTATCCAATGTGAAGAGGAAACATCGGGCCAGCGTGGCTTCGGCCCGGTCTACCCAGTGCAAAGAGGAAACATCAGGCCAATGTGGCTTCAGCCCGGTCTACCCAGTGCAAAGAGGAAACATCGGGCCAGTGTGGCTTCGGCCCGGTCTACCAGTGCAAAGAGGAAACATGCCAGCAGTTTGGGGAGTGGTGTCAAGCTGACCATGCCCACCCAGTCAGCCATGCCCACAGGCCACGCCCTGTGAGTGGCATCAAGCTGGCCATGCCCACCCAGTCGGCCACGCCTGCCCCCCACCGAGGTCAACCACAACCCTGATGCGGCCCTCAATGAAATTGAGTTTGACACTGCTGCTCTAACCCATTCTTTCTCAAGCTTGGCAACTTTAAGTTACATGGGCCAACTCCCAGAATTCCCCACACAGTTTAAACTTGCCAAGGTTGAGAAAGACTGCTCTCACCATTATATCTGAATATTCAGCCATGCCCATTGTTTTGATTCTTGTGAGCTACTGTCTACCAAAAAACAGCACACAATTCCTGTGCAGTTTCATTTGATACAACAGTGGGATTGGCAAAAGCGCCACTAGTGGCCAAGTACACAATTCCATGCTTCTGTAAACTCACAAACTATAATGGAATGTGCACCTTCAGGAGCAATTGGGGAGAGTTTTGACAACTGAGAGCTTTCTCAGAG
This sequence comes from Thermophis baileyi, assembly GCA_003457575.1. Classification (NCBI taxonomy): domain Eukaryota; kingdom Metazoa; phylum Chordata; class Lepidosauria; order Squamata; family Dipsadidae; genus Thermophis; species Thermophis baileyi. Next base: position 2,277,415 of record QLTV01000867.1, on the reverse strand, counting down.
AGAGGCCCTGATTAAACAACTGCACAGTCCTGAGCTGGATGAGGAAGGGAGGAAGTAGTTCAGGGCAGTGGTGAAATCCAAATTTTTTTACTACTGGTTCTGTGGCTTGGTGGGCGTGGTGTGGTGTGGCTGGTGGGTGTGGCTTGGTGGGCATGGCAGGGGAAGGATACTGCAAAATTTCCATTCCCTCCCCACTCCAGGGGAAGGATACTGCAAAATCCCCATTCCCTCCCCACTCCTGGGGGAAGTATATTGCAAAATCTCCATTCCCACCCCACTCTGGGGCCAGCCAGAGGTGGTATTTGCCGGTTCTCTGAACTACTCAAAATTTCCGCTACCGGTTCTCCGAACTACTCAAAATTTTCGCTACCGGTTCTCCAGAACCTGTTAGAACCTGCTGGATTTCACCCCTGGTTCAGGGTAGTCACATCCTAGAATCTCTCAGGAAGTTAGTAGGATAGAGGGTTATAGCTTTAGTTTGGCAAGTTTGTCTCCATTAAGTATAAGCAAACAAAGGACTGAACTTGCTTGGATTTTGCTGTGTCACAGGTAACTCAATACTACTCTAAACCTTTACAAGTAGCTCTGTTATTCATTTAATTGAGAAGCTTTAGCTGTTCATTTCATAATCAATGTCTCAAGTGTTCTCAGTGGCTATCCCCTTTTAAAGCAGAGAGCCTAGTTTCAGGAAGCTTCACATACTAATTGTGGCTTGCTTAAAGGTGAGAGCATGTAGAAACTGATCATGATCAAAATAGGTACCTATCCCAACTAAGGTGTATGTAACTACACACCTGTCAATCTGCCATCAATAAATGAGAAGATTCTAGACCAAACATAAAGTGATCAATGTGAAAACATTTTGAAAGAAAGAGTTATCATCCATAAATCAGTTTAGATTTGTCAAAAAGTCAGATTAACCTTGTCTCATATTTTGGTTGAGTAGCTTCCTTAATAAATTGTGGAAATATTGTACATCATTACATTCTGATTATTCAACTAATTAGACAATAGTGGAATGGCATGACAAGTAAAAAAATATGTAACTGGCTCCAAAGCCATAATTCAATTTCATGCTGAGGATTCCTTGTCAGACTTTAGTTGTGGGCTTCTACTGTATTCAACATTTTTACCAATGAGCTGGATGAAGAGTTGGAAAGAATGCTTATCAAATTTGCAAATGACACATAAGTGGATGGAATGGGAGACAAATTTCAAATAATTAACCTCTTGAGAAATAGACCTGAAAATAATAGGATGAAATATAGACCACTAAATGCAAAGTTATGCACTCAGGAAAGAGAAATAAAATGCACAGATACTGTAGATAACGAAGAATAACAGTACTTGTGAAGAAGTTATTGGAAAAGTGAGTTAATTACAAACTGAGCATGAGTCAATAGTGGGATATGACTTCCAAAAAGCAAATGCAATTTTAGGCTGCATTAGCCGAAGTACAGATTGCAAAGTGCAAAAAGGAATACCTCTCATTTATTCTTTATTAGTTTGATCTTATTTGGATCATTACTTTCAGTTTTGTGTATCACACTTTAAAAAGGATTCAAACAAAACAAAAAGGATTCAAACAGGCATTCAAAGGTCATTCAAGGCAGATGTTCAAAGGGCAGAAAGAATGATAAACTAAAAACTAAAATTTACAAAAAGATGGTAGGAACTAGAAAAGTTTTAATCTTGAGAAGAAAAAATTGGCATAGGAATGTTTCAAATACGTGAATGATGTAATATAGAGAAGGCTACATCTGTTCTTTATTGAACTAGAGCATATGAAACAAAATAATGGATTTAAGCTATCAAAAGGAAGATTCTGATTGCTTTCTAACTTTTATTTATTTATATATTTATAGCCTGCCTTTATTTTTATAAATAACTCAGGCAGGCTCACATACCTACTCCTTCCTCCTCCTATCTGCTAATAGAGCAATTCAATATTGAAATCAATTACCCATTGATGTAGTGGTTTTCCCTTACTGGATTGTTCAAGCAGAGACATACTATTTGGAATGTTTAATTTGGATTCACACATTGAGCAAAGAGTAGGACTGTATGCCTAAGTGGCCCCTTCTTATCAGCTATTAATAGAATATTTACTCCTTGATATTCTCAAATACTTCAGTCAAGGGAATGATACAGAAATCCAACACAGGAAAATGCCTTGTTTCTAACTTAATATACCCTCTTTTCTAAAAAGAGTGACACCATCCAAGCCATCCCAGAACCTATATACAGGGATGACTGTATATTATTGGTCCACTCTGTTTTACTAGATTTTAAGTATGTTTAATATCTTGTTTTGACATCCCTATGTCAACTTTTGTACAATGTTTAAGACAGTGCTTAGCTCCATACGTATATTTCTGGAGCATGAATTCCTTACAACACAAAACAAAAAAGGAGCAAAAAAAAACCCAAGCCAATTTTGACACCTGTGACTTCCTGGAGAAGGCCCTGAACTTTTCTTGCCAAGATTTCAGAAATGGCTTGTCCTTGCCCTCTTCCTGCAACTTTAGGGGGACTGGCCCAAGGTCACCTTGCTGGCTTTGTATCCAATGTGGAACTTGAACTCATGGTCTCCTGTTTTCTAGCCTAACACCTTAACCACTTCACCAAACTGACAATTTTTTTTTCTAAGGGGCAAATTAAAAATTTGCTCTGAATGGTTTGGGTGTGGGAGTTTGGTACATATATACAACTTCCTAAAATTGGAGTTTTTCTTTCTGCATATACAGCTTTAAAACTAAGGGAATAGAGTATACAATATAGTCATCTACCGGCTGTGTTCATCCAAAAACATAACCCATGGTCCATCTAACCAGAACAAACCAGTTACCTGGATTGATACACCACAAGCTATAAAAATCATGGTTTGCTAACAGTGGTTGAGTTCACATAACATACTAAGAAAGAAAAAAACAAGCAATCACATTTTGGTTCGGCATACTGTGTGAACCCACAGATGTGTCAACTTCCATTCATACTCTTTAGGCTCTTAATATTTTCTCATTTGTTCCAAGTTAAAAGCCTGATCAAACCAAATTTAATTGCGACATGGATCTTAGTAGAACTAGAGAGCGCAAGTTCCCGGAAACGCAGGCTATTGATCTCACAAATAAATCAAACTCTCCAACTCTTTGAAAAAGCAGCTGACTGCATTTTGGGGCATAAATCTACACCATGTGAACTGCTCCCAACGAAGCATACACAGGATTCGTCAAGAAATTATGAATTATGAACTTTACCTGGGTCTTTGAAATGCGGGGTTTTTTCATCGGCCTTCTCAGATTTGCAACACAGCCTATTGGTTATAGAATACGGTCTTTTAGCAGCACGTGCAACCGAAAAAACGCGCTTGTCCAGCCTCCTGACAATTTTGCCTGGATGAAAAAGAAACAGGCGTATTAAATTAAAAACGAGAAATGAAGTAACCCATCGCTTGGCTTCCGATTCCTCTAGCTCGAAAGAGAATGGGCAGATGGTCGATCGGGGAAATTTCACGAGACTGAGCGGAAAAGAAGGAGCTCCGTTTCCTAAGGCGAGAAAACCTAAAAGCTGCCTTAGCAGAAGCACCCACCAACAGCCAGCGATAACTCAGACATGATCGCGAACCGTCCTTGGATTTCCGCGGTCCGACCTGGGGTTTCCGGCCCTTCCGCTCTCCTGCTCCAACCCTCTTCGCGCACTGGCTCGATTGCAACGCTCGCCCCTTGCCAAGCGGGAGAGGTTGGGTGGCTGAGGCCGACTAGTGGAGCCAGCGCGAACTTCAAATAAAAGCGAGGGCGGAGTGCAGGGAGAATAAGGATTGCTCCTTAGGATAATATGAATTTCTGCTGCTCGCTTCATTACTCTAGAAACTATTGTCTTCTATTGCAGGGGTGGAAATAATTTTCATTGCCCTTCTGGTGCTTTGCTAGTGTGAATTCATATTTTCTTTAATATGATGCCAATATATTCTGATAAACGTATCAACATGTTTGGATTAGTTCTTTCACTGGAAAAGGTAAAAATATGCTGAATAACAGTGGCAAGCTAGAAAAATGACCCCTAAAATATAGCCTTGCTTTTATTGAGACTAGAATGATGGATCTAGCCTGGAAAGAAGGGGCCAATAAAAAATTTGGGATTGTAATACTAGTCCATACAAGTTGGTCATCAACCAGAAATAACAGCTTTTTATAGTGGCATAGAATTCCTCGGTGGCTCAGTGGCTAAGACACTGAGCTTGTTGATCGAAAGGTCGGCAGTTTAGCGGTTCGAATCCCTAGCGCCGCATAACGGGGTGAGCTCCCGTTACTTGTCCCAGCTTCTGCCAACCTAGCAGTTCGAAAGCACATAAAAAATGCAAGTAGAAAAATAGGGACCACCTTTGGTGGGAAGGTAACAGCGTTCCGTGCGCCTTTGGCGTTTAGTCATGCCGGCCACGTGACCACGGAGACGTCTTCGGACAGCGCTGGCTCTTCGGCTTTGAAACGGAGATGAGCACCGCCCCCTAGAGTCGGGAACAATTAGCACATATGTGCGAGGGGAAACTTTACCTTTACCTTTAGAATTCCTCGACTGGACAAGCCCCCTTACCGCCCTCTGCTACTATAAGAATCTGATGACTACTTTAAATGCCTGCATTGTAAGTAGACATTTGGCCTCTCATTTTTCCATCATAGAGAATCACAGAGCCCATCCACATTTGCACCTAAATAAAATACAAATACATCCTGGCAGCATCTTATTTCTGCCATACCCATAAAAATACTATCATCTTCTCCCCATCTCATGAGCAAGACAGGTTTAACCACTCCCTCCTTCAAGCCAACGGGATCCAACAACAGCTGTAAGGTGTGTGTATACCCGTATAAGATACCTTTCACCCCCTTTTACATCAGAGGGGAAGTCAGGTGACTAGGATCAAGCAGCATTTATCGGTTGTTCCAGCTGATACATCTCTCCTCTCCTCCTCTCCTCTCCTCTCCTCTCCTCTGGTTCCTGGTCAATCTCATTTGCTCTCACAATACTGTTGTTTCCTTACAGAGTTGGACTCAGTAGTTCTAAGCCACTGGTCTACCCCAGCTGGGGCCCTATAACTTTTGCCTGTTTAGTGCAAAACTGAAATAGGACCATGGGCTTATGAGACCTCTCCCCATCACTTTGTAAACAGAGATCAAAAGAATCTGGAAGTTGATGCCTAGAAGTTATTATTCACCAGCTGCAAGGGCTCCATTTTCGAAAGACTTGCACTTGGATAATAGGTGGTTGTATACTTAGAGGAAAAATAAGGCTGGGAAAACTAATGCATAATTCCACCTGTCTGTGAGTAGACTGGGGGGGCGGGAATATGTATGTATTTACTAAATTTATATAGTTTTCCATCTCACCATTAGCAACTCTTTGGGCAGTGTACAACAACTAGATAAAAGTAATATAAAAACAACAACTATAAAAATATATGCTGTATAAAATATAGTTCCAGAATGTCAAAAGGGATAGAGCTAATTTCAGAGGGTGGGGGAGAATGCTCCATAATGTGGTACCATGGCAGGTACGTCTCCTGGGATGCACAAATGTAGATCTCTAGCTGTAGCATGCCTTCTCTGCCAAATCTAATACAGAACAGGCTGAAATATCTGGGGAGAAGCAGTCCCTCAGGTAATCTGATCTCATGCCATGAAGGGGTTTAAAATGTGCCTCACAATGCAAATACACCACTTAGTGCAACCTTGGGGGATTGGACTAGAAGACCTCCAAGGTCCCTTCCAGTTCTATGATTCTACCTCAAATTGAAGAAACAGCTCCTAAGTTGGGGTATTCCTCCAGCTCGGGAGAGGCATCATGCAACAGAAGCAGCCTCTCTTTATTCAATTTGTATTGAAATAGAAATTTTTTCCCTCTTCCCACTGTCATTGATAGGATTCCCTCAAAGAAGGCAAATACATCTTAAAGCCGTGATGGTGAACCTATGGCACGCATGCCACAGGTGGCACGCGGAGCCATATCTGAGGGCATGCGAGGCATTGCCCTATGTCAGCTCCAGTGCACATGCATGCGCTGGCCAGCTGATTTTTGGCCTTGGGGAAGGCCGTTTTCACCCTCCTCAGGCTTCAGGAGGCTTCCCTGAAGCCTGGGGAGGGTGAAAAACGGCCCAACGGGCCTACCGGAAGTTCAGAAACGGACTTCTGGTTTGCCCGTTGGGCTGTTTTTCGCCCTCCCCAGGCTTCAGGGAAGCCTCCTGAAGCCTCCAGAGTGCGAAAAACAGCCCAACAGGCAAACCGGAAGTTCAGAACAGACTTGGGCTTATTATCAGGGGATGTCTTATTTTGGGGGAAACAGGGTATCAGCCTTTATTATTTTTACAAACAACTCAAGGTGGCGAATATATCCAACACACGATTCTCCCGTTTTCCCCACAACAATCCTGTGAGGTGGGTTGGGCTGAGAGTGACTGGTCCAAAGTCACCCAAGCTGGCTTTCATGGCTAAGGCAGGACTTGAACTCTTGGTCTCTTGTTTTCTAGCCTGGTGCCTTAACCACTAGACTAGACCAAACTGGCTCCATCCACTTTGCAGTCTCCTTGCTGGGGAAACTGGCAGCTGCTCACGCTCCACCTTGGTTAAAGGACCAAAAGCTTTTCCTGGATTCTCTTCCCAAAGTTCACAAGCAGCCTTTCTGCTCGCCTAGCAGGGCTCTTCACCTCACCTGGTCCAAATACTCTTCCTTTCTTCTTTCCCCCTCTGCTTTGCCTCCTCCAAATCTGGCGCTCAATCCCCTCCATGTTCCTGTCTTAGCCTTTTGCTTCCTTTTCCCTCCTGACTTCCTTTCCTCCACTCAAACCCTTCCCTATCACTGAGCCTTTAGCACTATCTCTACTAGAATCCAGAGGGCAGGAGTAGAAGGAACTTTCTATCCTGGCTGCCACATACATCTCCAAATATTCCTTTTCTTCTATTTTGCCAACTAGCTTTTTAGCTGAGCAATTTTAAACTGCCTTCTGCCAACCTGGGTTGACTTTTTCTTCTTTCCTGGGTTTTTCTATTTTACTGTCTTTTGCCCCACTATTACCTTAGACAAAATGAACTTGAATGCCTAAAAGAGTGATTGAGATAATATCTGAAATCTACACTACCAAAGTCTTTGGAGCTATGCCCAGTGCCCAACTAATTCCATTTTACAACAGCTTTTAAGGAGAAGTTTAACTTCTGACAAGGTTTCTTTTAAATAAAAATTATCCCTAAAAGTCCATTTCCTATAGCCGTTTGGAATATTGTATTTTCAACCTCTCTTCAGTCTCCTTTGTGGCATGCCCTGGTTCACACATGGCTTCAAGATCGGCTGCATGTGCTAAATGAACTATTTTTCCTAACCGGCTTGCCTAAACAAGAACCTTGAAGCTTCAAAATAACTTTGCATCCCAAGAAAGCTGCCCCGAGAAAAAGACCGGCTGCAGATGTTGGTTTTCACCTCCAACGCGGCTGCTGTTGCTTTTTAAAATAGGTCTCAAGCACTACATGACCAGTTCAAGCTCTCTAACCAACTGCGCCCCAGCGCTCTCGGCCATCTGCACCACGGGCAGCCAAACGCGAAGCGCAACAAGCGCCACGCGATTTCCGGCCCGGCTCTGGATCCAGCGGAAGCGTGCTCTTGGCGCGGCGAAGGAGCAGGAGGGGGCGGGCCTGCCTCCGTCACGCCTTCCAATTGGCTGCGTTAAGACCTTCCAACATGGCAGCGCCCGGCTCGGCTCTAAATTGCGAGGACTTCGCTGAGTTTCAGGTACGGAGACAAAAGTGAGGCTGGTGGAGACCGGCGGGGAGAGGCGCCCGGGACGTTTCCCTCCCCGAGGTCGGCTGGCACGCGCTGATTCGCCTCCCGATCTGGAGCTGCTGCGCCTCCTCGCTCTCCGGAGTACCTTTGCTCGCGCCTTAGAGGGGGAGCGGGACGGGCGGGGACAGCAGCGTGGAGCAGACTTCGAGAGATTCTCCACCCGTGGAGAGGAGAACAGAAGGCTCGTTTTGTGGGGCTTGGAAGGAGAGCCGGGTTCCTGGATGCTATAAAATGTTTCCTTTGCCCAGCACACCCGACAGCCGTGCACGTGCGTGGAGGGATGCCTGCCTGGGTGTAGTGTGTTCGAGGTTTTAGAAACGCTCTTCCTTGTAATTTTATCTAAAATAGATCGGCATTACTGCATTGCAGGAAGGAAGAGATGAGAGGGTGAATGGTTTGCCTCTCCGGAGGACCTTGGAGATCTCTAATAAAAAGCTGAATGTCAATCAGAGTCTTCCTTTGTCCCGCGAAAAGGCAAGGGTCAAATGGCAGATAATAGGAGGTGGGAGCTGAGAGACTATCGGCAAAGAGGGAAAAAGTTAATTTACACATTTCTTCTTATGCTATATTAATTTCTGTAATTCTTATGCTACCTTCAGTATGTTTTTAAAATATTGCAAAGGCATCGAAAAGGTAATATTGTTCTTTTCATTGTTATTTTAATCATTTTGAAAGGGAGAAAAATGTACAAAAGAAACTCTATGTTTGGGCTTCTGCAGTTAAAACTGCAGCCTCTTGTTATAGTTGTGGGACATGGAAGACTTGCCCAGAAGAGACAGAACTTAGATTGTTACTCTTGAACATAGGAGGTTAAGTTTAGGGTTAGAATAGCTTCCCCAGAATGAAAAGGTTGGGCTGCAGCAGGAATGGTGGTCTCTTGAGGTAGAATAACAACATGAGGAAAGTGACTTATCCATCTTTTTCTTTAGTATAAAGCATTCCGATGCTGCTTCAACACAATACCACCAGCATCATTGCTGGAGGTGAACATGTCATTGCGTTTTGTTGGTAGCTGCTGTTGCTTGGAGTAGCAGAATAGCCAGGAATATTAGGACAATACTTACAATCTTATTTCAGCATTACAGGTTGTAAATATGGGGATCGATTGCAAACTTTTTCATCACTGTTGTAACTGTGAATGGCCACTAAACAAGATCTATCTGTTGAGTGTAATGCGATAAAAGGGCTAGTAAGGACAAAGATGGGAATTATGATAATTGAAACCAGAATGACTAGGTTCTATTACTTTATTTTGTAGTCTAAAAGTTAATTGTATGAAGCATAGCAGAACAAACAGTTAAGCCACAGTTGGGTTTACAGTTACTGCAATGGCAAAATACTGCATAAATTACAAATTCAGAATTGATCCCAGAACCAGTTGTGAGATGCTTTGAGGCCCTTTAGTGTTTGGTTGTTTTCACCAGTTGAACAAGGGACAGCCCATCATGGGTGAAAGCACCCTAGTGGCAGTAGCAAAGTAATGTATCCCTTCAGGAGTACTATTTGTATAGGTGCATGGTAATTATTTTTCCTATTCCTGATTTGCATTATCAAAATTGACTGGATGAGATATCACCTTTTTGGAGAATTTCCCTTCTAGATTTTTATTTGTTTCTTGAATTTCAAGGCACCTGACTCAAAAAGTCAGCTTACAATTTTTAAAAGAGTCCATTAAAAAAAAATGAATATGGACACAGCCATATGAATCCAAGGAGAGGTGGCACATCTTATTTGTGGCCAGAGACTCACTTCTGTGGTAATAGGATGTGAATGCCTAGATATTATACCAGTGCATCCCAAACTTGGGTTGGATAAAAGTGGTTTTTCTTGGATAATGTCAAATAAGCCCAATCACAACAGGGATATTTAGATTGATTTAGTGTTTTATCTACGTTGGGTAAAAAGGACTCTCTGATAAGTGGTTTTGGGTAATGAAGGAAAAAGTTTGGGAAGCACAGCATTATACTGTCTTCAAAGAGAAGCTGTATGTCATCCTGGTGATCCTGCTGCTGCTTAGTTGGATCCTTCTCCAGACTCCTTGATCTTGTATCCAGGGGTGGGTTCCACTTACCTTCCCCACCGGTTCGCATCGCGACGTTTTGCGCTATGCTGGCTGGAGAATTCTGGGAGTTGAAGTCCACAAGTCTTAAAGTTGCCAAGTTTGAAGACCTCTGATCTAGATCCTTTTCAACCAGATTCATCCCTCCTAAAATGTTTCCCCTGGAAGAAACTGCTGCTAGGGAGGAAGGCCAAGGCTCAAAAAAAATAATTTCTCTGGGATGCTTTTGAATGGCTTCTCCTGGAAGTGAAAATAGCTTCATTGATAATAGACTTCCAAACGCTAATTAAAATCAATTTATTTCAGAAGGCTTTGAAGTGAATTGTGACATTGTCAGGATTGTAAAATTGTTTACAATTTTAATTTTATTTTATTTTATGTTTCATTTATTGTGATTGTTTTATTGTATTTTGAAATTGTTGTAAACCAATCAGGGTGATGATTTATTGTACATGCAATAAATGAGTAAAAGAGTGAGTTGTGTGAGAGTATTCCCATGTTCGGCTAAGGCAACATGAGGGTGGGGAATTCACTCCTACTTGGTGAGAGCTAAGTTAGGAAGACAGCAGCTTCAACAAGAGGTAGGCTACTGTCATTGAATTTCTGCTTCAGGTTTGGTTGGATAGACAATATAAGTGATTGTTCATGGATTTTAACTTATTTCCCTCCCTTTCCGAGAATGTTAGTATTAGAGCACATATGGAGAATGAGATGTCCCTGAATTGGAGAGGTAGGGGGAGGAGGCATCGTAAATAGAAAAAGACCATCAGCATAAGATAGTAGAAGGAGAAGGCATCAACAAGCAGAGGATATAGATGGATGCAGATTGGGCATCATGTGTACTCTAATGACATTCATCTCTGTTTCTCCATAATATGTCCATGTTCAATCAGATTTATTTGTGAGAAAGCATGTCCACACAACATCCCGAACCACAAACTAGCCAATTAATTTACCCTATTGTGTTAGGTAAATAGCCAATGTAGATAATTTATGGTTCAATGCACTACATACTTATAAAACTGAATGAGTAAATCATGGCTAGCTTAACCCTGAGAAATGTACTTTGTAAATACAATAATAGAATTGTAGGATTGGGAGGGATCTTGGAAGTCTTAGTGCAAGTCCCAACTCAGGGGACGAATCCTCGGACCATCCCAGAAAAATTGCTGTCTTGTTTGAAAATCTCTGGTGATGGCGCACCCATTACTCCAGGAGGTAGTCCTTCAGTTGGAAGACTGCTATTGTGTCTCCACTTCTCTAAGCTAAATGTACTCAATTTCTTTATAAATTCTTCACAGAATTTAGCCACAAGCCCCTCACCATCTTTGTCATTTGTCTGTGGATTTTTTTCCAAATTCCTCAGCATCTTTCTTGTATTATAGAAAAAGGGTGGAACAAGATGTATTCCAGGTTGTTGAATTCCAGGTCAAATACACTTTTAAGATACGAAGTTATTGTAGGCATTAAAACATACTCCCACCACCTGATTTGCTATTCTTTTCGTAGAAGGAATCAAATGACCTGTCCAGTAAAAAGCATCACAAAAATTTCAAGTTTGGACAGTCATTTTTGTTGACCATGGCTTTTGATCGGGGGATTCCTGCCCTGGGCAGGGTTTGGACTAGAAGACTTCTAGAGTCCCTTTCAATCTTATGATCTATTATAGTAATCTGGCACAACCAACAGGTAAAGTACTCTGCAAGTTTCTATGAATTTTAAATATGTGGTTCAAAAATATATTACTTGATCTGGTTGCTAACATACTGTTGTTGTTTTTTTATTTAAATTTTGCAACATTAAGTCTAAGTTTTTCCTCCCCTGCCCCCTCCCACCCAGGAATTGCTCAGGGTAACAAGAACAATTGATGACAGAATAGTCCATGAATTAAATACTACAGTTCCAACAGCTTCTTTCGCAGGAAAAGTTGATGCTAGGCAAACTTGTGAAGAACTTCATCATTCGGTAAATATATTTGTCCTTCCTCTTCATTTAACTTTTTTCATTTAAAACCTGATTTTGTTTTCACCAGGTGTTTGTGACTATATTGGCATCTTATAGTGCTATAGATCTGGGAGTGCCAACCTCTAGATGACCACTAGATGACAGCAAAGGTTGAGAGTTTTCTATAGCAGGGGTCTCCAACCTTGGCAACTTTAAGACTTGTGGACTTCAACTCCCAGAATTCCTCAGCCAGCAAAGCTTGTGGACTTCAACTCCCAGAATTCCTCAGCCAGCAAAGCTGGCTGAGTAATTCTGGGAGTTGAAGTCCATAAGTCTTAAAGTTGCCAAGGTTGGAGATCCCTGTTCTATAGTTCTTTGCTGCCATCTAGCTGTTTCTTGCAGTTCCTATCTGCTGGCCTTTTTAATCATAAGCATATGTTGTTCCTTCATTGTTCTTGTCACCAATTTTCCTGCTTGTGTCATATACAATAAAAGATACTTAACTCAAAAGGGAGATACAGATCACTGTACTTCTTTCTCCTCCATAGTACCATATAGCCATAGAATCTGTGGCAATGCTGCTCCTTCCAAACTCCCTCTTGTTTGTGTGTCTTTTTTAACTCTGCCAATTTAATTTGTATCCTGCTTTTAATTATTTTATATTTATATCCAAAAATATATAAAGATAACTATACTTCTTTTTGTCTTATTTTAATCAAAACAGGTCTTATAACGTTAGTTAGTCATATTGTGTTGTATAGTTAAGTTGCTAATGTTAAGTGTATTTGACACTAAGAAAATAGAGAAATATATATATATATATATATTATTATCAGCCTAAATCAATCCACCACATTGATCCAGTGTGGCTTGATATTTTTTATTTCCCAGGCTAGGGCCAAGAAAGACTGACTGGCTCAAAGTCACCCAGTGACTCTCCTCCCTAAGGGTGAGATCTAAAACCTGAGTCTCCCCAATGCTATTTTTGCATTTTAACTACTACCCCAACCCCATACTAGTTTTTATATAAATTGGCATATGCACTACAAATAGCAATTATTGTTTTTTTTTTATTTTCAGCCTCAAATAAATTATTACTTTTGTACGGATATGGAATGTGTCCAGAGAAAAATGGCTTTGACAATTTTGTAGCTCCACAGGCCTCAGCTCAGATTTAGATCAATTAATATTAGAGCCAGAAAGGGCTTTAAAACCACCAATTAATTGTATTGATTTTGGTGCATAAGCCTCAGGTTTATCAGTACATGCAGTAGACCTAATCTATATTGGTTTTCCATATTGCACAGGCCAAGAGGGTTTTGTGCCCCAAATTAAACCATAAAAGAGAAGGCAGGTTGTTGTGTTTTCCAACAGAAAAAAATTAACCAAAATTCTTTTGCTCCTCATACATCTACTTGGAAATCAGTAAGACTCGTGATTCATTTTAAAAATTCCTGAAGAAAATTATTTCATTGTAAGAATATACAAAGCAAACAAAACAAATATTTATAGTGGACTTGCCACCAGGGAATGGTCCAACCACAATAAAAAGTAACAAGTAAAAACCAACAACAGTGCTATGCATGCTACTTATATTCCCGAGTAGAAGCCAAGGTATAAATCAGTAAATGAAATATTCATGACATAAAAGAAATCAGCAAATAAGCATTGTGAGTAGGCTTTATCCACCAACCTGCTGTTATTTGTTAATGTCTTGCGCTCAGATAAATATGCCACTTTACAACAGTAACAATCCCATTGAAGTAAGTTAGTCTGAGAGACTGCCAACTCCTTATCTGTGACAAATTAGCCTGGATATATCAAGCTTTCTAATATCTTTGCAAGTCAATCTGCAACAATCTCAGATAATAGGGGTTGCACCAACATGCTATTCATTCTACATCACTACTTGGGTCAGGCCAAAGGAAATATTCACCTGGTACCTGAAGCTGTTAGAGTTTGGTTGGGACAAAATGGACTGAAGCTGAACCCAAACAAAATGGAGTTGATGTTTGTTTGGGAGATTCTTTACCAGCTCCATTTATAACTCTGGATGGGGTGTTCCACTTCTTGAAGGAGCAATTATGCGATTGGGGGTTCTCCTGGATACCTCGCTACAACTAGATTAGGCAGGTGGAGGTCATGACCAGAGAGGCCCATTCATGCACATATTGCTCCACAAGTCATATAAAAGGCTGCTTTGCAGACTACCAGAAGCTGAAGTTTGTGCAAAATGTGGAGCTTGAAGTCATCACATCCACATAATGCCTGTGCTGTGAGCCCATCAGGTTCTGAATACATTAGTTGCCCATCGAGTTCTGAATACAAGTGCTGTCTAACACCCTAGATGGCTTGGCTCCTAAATATCTTTGGGGCCGCCTCCTCCAAGAAGAAACTGCATTATGGTGCATGCTCCCAACAAAATCCATTAACAGTTTTCCATTACTAAAACATTAAAGGCGGCACAGGCCCACAAACATGTTTGTTTGTTGCAAACCCAATGTTATGGAATAGCTCCTGAGATCAAATCGGCACATATCCTAATTGCCCTCCGTAAGCAGGAAAAGTAGCTTTTCCAGAGAGTATTTGGGGGGGGGGAATGAGGAGGTTATTGTATTGTTTTATTATTATATTGTATTGTTTTATTGTTGTAGATTGCCAGCTACCAATACAGATTACAGCTGAATATTATAAACATTGAAAACAATATATTTTAACACTAACATTTATCAATAAATAAACATACAATCAGTAGATTCTGATTTAGTTACAAAAAGGTGTTTTGAAAGTTGTGAGAGTACAAATCTACCAACTTTCTGCAACCCTTTAAAACTGCCTTTCTTTTCCCTGGATTGGGCAGCAACTAATCAGGACAATACCAGAGTCAATAACAATCTAATAGAAATTTAAACAAAATATCCATATTTCCATTATATCCTTTTTCTTTATACAGTATTATTTACTCTTGATATTTCTCCAAATATGATCAATTATATGCTTACGTTTTCTGCCTAATTTTATTTTGTTAAGATGGAGCTGAAGTTCTTGAATTTTGTACATTTATACCTATGGCATTTTATATGCTTTATTGTATTCCAACCATGTTGCTTTTATAATCAGTGACCACTATTCTATCACCTGATTCTTCAGATTACCAAAGCTTTGCCATAAACATGTTGATGCAAGTTTACTTTAGTGGAATGTAATACATGCTGTTTATACATGCCACTTTGCAATTCTTGATTCTGGAAAAGGATCCATAGCCTATTGCAGGGGTGTCAAACTCACATCATCACATTGTCGTCACGTGATGTATCATGACTTTTTTCCTCTTCGCTAAAACGGGTGGGCGTGGCCAGCGCATGATGCATCCAGGCTGCGAGTTTAAGACCCCTGGCCTATTGGGACAATGGAAACTTTATCTTTTGTGTTTGCTTTCCTCAAAATGCCCTTTCATTTTCCAGCAGGCATAATAGGAAATAAGTTAATCTTCACATATATAATTTGCACATATCCTGTTCAATAATTTGACAGTGCTAAACCTTTGTTTATCTCAAAATATTTTTGAAGCAAAATAGCTATTTCCTCTTTGAAATTATTGTAATTTAGCCAGCAAAATGTCAGTATTTTTATTTACAGAGGAATTCTCCCATTACTAACAAAGCCCTACTGGGATGTACTCAAAATATTGCAATTGTATGTTACATTCCATGGAAAATATTTTTGTTTTGTCCTGCATAATTGTCCTTCCAAAATTGATTTGTGAGATTTGGTAAGCTTGCTATTAAGTTGTTATATAGCAGTATTCAGAAGCTGTTCGTCTGGAATCTAAATGGAAGATATTTGGTTGTCATTATATTGACAAATGCTCGGAAAATAACCATCAAATCTTCAATTCCTTTAAATTCATGAGTTGTATTTTATTTACTTGTATAAGAAAAGTGACATTTTCATCATCTCCATTGGTACATAAAAGGAGGGAAAATGATGACCAAGAGAATGATTTCAGGTGCCTGCCTATTTAAGGTAGCTAAACACAGCATTAGTTATTTGTCAAGTAGATCTACATAAATAAAAATACTCATCTATTTCATAGGCCTTGAAATAGGCAAAAGTTTGAACAGAGAGCATTGCAATTGAGTGTGCAGACAACTCAAGGAAAGTTTAAATAAAGCTCCTTTAGGACCCTTGCCACACCCCCTTTTTAAAAAAAAAAAAGAAAGTGAATGTAAGTGGTTGTCGTCACGTGATGTGTCATGACTTTTCCCCCCTTCGCTAAAACGGGGGTGGGATTCTGTATTTTTAAGTGACAAGGATTTTTCTGCTAACCACTTATTTCAGTGGTTCTCAACCTTTCTAATGCCGCGACCCCCCCTCCGCCACCACGACCCCCGCCCCTCCCGCCCACCCACCCGGACGCCGCCATTTGTGTTCTTTTACCCTCTGCGCATACGCAAAGCATTCTGCGCATGCGCAGAGGGTAAAAGAACCCAAATGGCGGCGTCCGGGCGGGTGGGTGAAGTCTCCCACTTCCATTGCTACCGGCTGTCCGGCGACCCGCAGGCATGGCCGAACCGGGAGCATTTCACCCCTGCAGTGACGGTGGCACCAAGATGGCGGGCTAGCGTGCGCGGCGACCCCTGTGAAATGGTCGTTCGACCCCCAAAGGGGTCGCGACCCACAGGTTGAGAACCACTGACTTATTTAATAGCTACAGTATCTGGATGAGCTATGAACAAAAAGTGCTAAGAATAATAAGAAGCTTGTCGGCTATGTCCATTACATGTGCATGGAAAGTGGTAATTTTATGAAAACCTCCTCAATTTCTGCTTTTATTTTACTTAACATTTAACTCATTATTGGACTGCTTGCTTATCTGGTTTTCTTTGTTTATATTTACTGTCTATTTAGTTGAAAGAAGCTCATGAAAGTAGGGAGAGAATAATCAAAAGCTGTATTGCCCAAACTTCTAATGTAGTAAAACTTCTGCAGGAAGAGAGGAAGAAATCTCCGGATGACATAACACTACTAAAACAACTCAGGAAAGAGCAGACAAAAGTAAGTAGCAGAATTTGGTTGCTTTAAGTTCTATTATATAAAATATGATTGAAAATTGACTGTTCCAGTGGCACAGGAAAGTAAAACATGTAAAATTACAAAAATAGTTATCTGTGGTTTGACATTATAATCATCCTAATGCTGGAAAAGGACCAGTTCTCTCTAACAAATGTATCTGTCATTAGATATTCTTCTATGCCCATGCTTCATCATTCAGAAAACAGATAGAAATAGAAACCATGAATTGACAAACTGGCTGTTGCAGATTGTATTATTAGATAAGGCAATGCCTTCTTCAGTCGAAGCTCAACTCCTGGCACCTGCCACCTTCATGGGCATATCTGCAGTTTTCCCAGCCACAGTATGGACCTGCCTTGTCATATTTCAGGATATTAGTTCAACTTCCCATTTTCGCCTTGAGCCCTGAGGGTTCATTCTAAGTACTAAGCAAGCCTGATCCTGCTCAGCCAAGATCAGCTTGGTAATACAACAGGATTACTCAGGGGAAAAAAATGACCCTGAGTTCTAGTCCTATCTTAGGTAAAACAGCCAATCACTCTCTCTCAGCCATAGGAAACGGGCTATAGCAAACTATTTCCAAAAATGTTGTTAGGTAAACTGCAGCGACTGGTCCAAGTAGTTGCAGGATTGTCTTGAAGGCATACACACACAAAGAAAGACAAAAGCAAGGAATCTACCATCAGTATAATTTTCTCATGTACTAAACAAAATTTATATATGCACAGACACAAATACATACACATAGTTTTATATTGTATTACATGTATAAGTACCCCTTTTTTCCCTAAAATAACACCTACCCCAAAAATAAGCCCTAGCCTCATTTTATAGCATGCTCCTAATATAAGCCTAACCCAAAAATAAGCCCTAGTTAAGGTTGTCATCATCAGGGGGGGAGGTGGCCAGCACCAGAGGGTGCAGGGGCCGACGGTGTCCGGCAGCAGCCACAGCCTGCACAGTGCAGGTGAGTTGATTACATGTCCAAGTAGCAGGTAGCAGCAGGGGGGGAGGCACACGATCCAGACACATTGCATGGGACATGGGTAAGCCAAGAGTTGGTGGGCCAGAGCAGGCAGGCAGCCACGGGAGGTTCATCTTCGCACGGTAGCACCGGCAGCAGACGGAGGCATAGGTGCAGGGGGGAAGGCAGGCAATCCTGACATGCCATGTAGGCCGCAGGAAAGCTGAGAGACGCGAATACGAGCCTCCAAGCCCACCTGCCCATTCTGTCCCACTGTGTCTCGGCTTGCCTTCTCTGTTGAGGCCGTGAGCAAGCAGAACTGGGCCTCCCGTACATGAAAAAAAATTAAGGCATCCCCGAAAATAAGCCCTAGTGCTTATTTTGTAGCCCCCAAAAATATAAGACTGGGTCTTATTTTCGGGGAAAGACGGTATTCATGTCTTGTTAAACACACATAATTAGGTCTTTATGAAAACCTGTACAAACAGATGTATTGATTAATATAAATTAATAATTAAATTATTAATGTTTGCTAGCTGAAGTCAAACACAACTTGAAAGCAAACATGAAAATTTAACCTATAAATCATTTTATACATCTAAATTTCTAAGCAGTCTTTGGGATGCTTATTTAGATATAGAAAAACAGGTGAATTGTTCAGACTCTTCTGTAATGATAGTAAAGATTGGAGATCCCATGTTCTATCAATTTTTTACATTTTTGTGATCTTAAAATGTACTGTATCCATTTCAGCTGCTCTCGGGTGGCTTACCAAACATTTGGTATATTATTTATTGTTAAACAATCTGAGTATTGACAAAAGAAAAAAGGTTCCCTGAAACAGAACAAATTGTGAACTCATTTTTTGTCCAGAAGAGAGCAGTACAGGGCAAGGCGACTAACATACTTCGAGCACTGCAACTCCAACAGTTAGCTGGAACCCTCAGTTTCTTCCTAAAGGGTTCCAAAGAGGTCAACTGGATAGAAAATAAGGCTCTGCTATCTAGATACTTGCCATATGAATGTAATTTCAGACATCAGAATCTGCAAATTTTTATAAGGCA
The DNA here is from genome assembly GCA_003457575.1 of Thermophis baileyi. Lineage (NCBI taxonomy): Eukaryota > Metazoa > Chordata > Lepidosauria > Squamata > Dipsadidae > Thermophis > Thermophis baileyi. Next base: position 2,258,484 of record QLTV01000867.1, on the reverse strand, counting down.
GAAGTGAAATGATGGGATTTAATATACGTTGCTATATTTCTGTCCATGTAATTGGACTGACATTCTGGTCTCGACTCACTCATATTAAAATTAAGTACAATTATTACTAAAAAAACCTTTGGGTTTTTTAAACAGTTAATTAGGAGGGAGGGGTTCATTATTCAGAAACGTACAGTTGCAAGAAAAAGTATGTGAACCCCTTGGGATTACGTGGAGTTTTGCATGAATTGGTCATAAAATGTGCTCTGAACGTCATCTAAGTCACAACAATAGAAAAACACAGTCTGCTTAAAATAATACTACACAAACATTAGATGTTGCCATGGTTGAATTGAACATAACATGTAAACATTCACAGTGCAGGGAGGAAAAAGTATGTGAACCTTTGGACTTAATAACTGGTTGACCCTCCTTTGGCAGCAATAACCTCAACCAAACCTTTCCTGTAGTTGCAGATCAGACCTGCACAACGATCTGGAGTAATTTTGCACCCCTCCTCTTCACAAAACGGTGTCAGTGTAGCAATATTCTTGGGATGTCTGGTGTGAATCGCTCTCTTAAGGTCATGCCACAGCATTTCAATCGGGTTGAGGTCAGGACTCTGACTGGGCCACTCCAGAAGGCGTATTCTGTGCTGTTGAAGCCATTGTTTTGATGAATTACTTGTATGCTTTGGGTCCTTGTCCTGTTGCATCACCCATCCTCTGCGGAGCTTCAGTTGGCGGACAGATGGTCGTACGGTTTCCTGCAAAATGTCTTGATAGACTCTGGAATTCATTTTCCCATCAATGACAACAATCCGTCCAGGCCCTGAGGCAGCAAAGCAGCCCCAAACCATGATGCTCCCTCCGCCATGTTTTACAGTGGCGATGAGGTTTTGATGCTGGTGTGCTGTGCCTCTTTTTCTCCCCACATAGTGTTGGGTGTTCTTCCCAAACAGCTCAATTTTGGTTTCATCTGTCCACATGATATGTTGCCAGTAGTGCTGTGGAACAGCCAGATGCTCTTTTGCAAACTTCAAAATTGCTGCAATATTTTTTTTGGACAGCAATGGCTTCCTCCGTTGTGTCCTCCCATGTACTCCATTCTTGTTTAATGTTATCCTTATTGTAGATGTGTCAACAAAAATGTTAGCATGTGCCAGAGATTTCTGTAGGTTTTTAGCTGACACTCTAGGATTCTTCTTTACCTAATGAAGCATTCTGCGCTGTGCTCTTGCAGTCATTTTTACAGGACGACCACGCCTAGGGAGAGTAGCAACAGTGCTAAACTTTCTCCATTTGTAGACAGTCTCTCTTACCGTGGACACAAGAACATCANNGTGCTTCTTGAAACCAGTAAACCCAAACCAGTTTTGTGGTTTTAAAGGGCAGGACAGCTGTCAGCGACACATCCAATATCATCACACTGATTGGAGTCAAGGTTGGCTCACTCCTGGCTCCAATTAGCTCTTGGAGAAGTCATTAGGCTAGGGGCTCACATACTTTTTCCTCCCTGCACTGTGAATGTTTACATGTTATGTTCAATTAAACCATGGCAACATCTAATGTTTGTGTAGTATTATTTTAAGCAGACTGTGTCTTTCTATTGTTGTGACTTAGATGACGTTCAGAGCACATTTTATGACCAATTCATGCAAAACTCCACATAATCCCAAGGGGTTCACATACTTTTTCTTGCAACTGTATGTTGAATAAAGAATTTGCCATTGTGGGGATTTATATCTATATGACAACATCACCCAGGTAATCTAGTTATTTGTGTTATTGCATCATTATGCCACTGAAATAAATTGATTTAAATGATGTAATTTGCATCATTTGCTTGATGACATCATTATAGGTCGTCTGCACGTAAAATTTTGCATTAAAGTTTGGTAAATCAAGATTTCACTGCATTGCAATAACCCATTCAAAAGTATATTCTCTGTTTTTGCAATGTTTCAGCTGGGGTGAAAAGAAAAAATATTTTCTAATTTCTCACCAATATGAATTTTAGCTTTAGCTTTGTTCTCTTCTAAATGTCTCTAAAATGCTTACCACTTCTAATACTTAATTCTCCAATATTCTACAATGAAATTCCAATTTTTCATAGGAAGATTTATTTACTGAATGGTGAGGAAACTTGACTAAATGTTCTATTTTAATCTGTTTTAAGTATATTTTTAATATTGTTATCCAAATTTATTTTTATACAATCTGTCTGCTCATGGTCAATCCCAACTATTATGCTAAGTCTCTAAAGCCTTTCTTCTTTTCTCTCTCTCGTAGTTGAAATTAATGCAGTCAGAGTTAAATGTCGAAGAAGTGGTAAATGACAGAAGCTGGAAGGTAAGGAACAGTCCTAATTTGTGAATTTTTGTCATACCATATTAAGGCTCTGGTTGATGGGGGAAGAAAGCTAGGAAGAAAACTATAGTTCAAGTTATAGTCCAAATATGAAAATCAAGTAGAAATATCTTACATCCAAAATAATGCATACAAGTATTCTTCAATTGTAATGGAGCCCAGGACCTCCATCATAAATCATAACTTGAGACACCCATGTGACCAATCTGATTTTACAACCCTTTTTGCAGCAGTCATTAAGTGAACACTGCAATTTGTTAAGTGAACACCACATTCATTAAGCAAGTCAATGGGTATTTCTTGCCAGGAACCAGCTGAAAAGATTGATTTCTGGCAAAAAAAAAAAATTTGCAAATCCTGTCACATGACCACAGAACTGCAACTGGCCATAAAGATCATGTGATTGCTGTCATGTGACCACAAGGGTGCTGCCATCAGAACTTTGGAACAGTTCTGTCATAAAAAAACCTCTGTCTGCCATGTGTGGAAATATTTCAGCCACTTATTTACCCCATTTTATTCTGAAAGCTACAAACCTGGACAAGTAGATATCACTTTTTTGTTTTTGTTTTTCTGAGCACATACATTTGGCTCTGATTACTGCTTTGCAGCTAATTAAGTTTTTAGATACTTGGATCCATTAATATTTGTATCAATCAACTTTCTGTTTTGCTATTTTAGATATTTAATGAACGCTGCAGAACTCACTATAAGCCCCCAAAGACACAATAATGCAAATGCGGGGGAAGATTCCCCTGAAAGTGGTCTTCAGTAATGCAAATAAACTGGAAAAGAAACATGGAACAAAATGCATGGGACCTCTTGAAAAATGATACCCACGGGATCTATACAATGAGTGATTTTGCTAATAAAGATAAACCAACTGTTAATTTGTACAAGACATATGAGAAGAAAAAACATTAAAAAAAATATTCAGATGGAATGTGATGTCACATACTTGACCTCTTTTGATACAGCAGCAAATGTACTTTATGTTTATCCACTCTCATATACCTGGAGATTTTTACATATAAAACAACGTTGTACTCTGCTAATTGTGTAGGTCCTTTTCAGACTGTGAGAAATATTGAGGGTAAACAAAACTTTATTCTAATTACCAACATTGTATAATCCTGGAGTAATCACATCACATTGTGATGGCATGTTTCAGAGATGTGAAACACACTGCAGGAGTCCCCAACCCCCGGGCTGCAGACCGGCATCAGTCCGCAGCCCGTCAGGAACCAGGCCGCGCAAGTGAGCAAAGCCCCATCTGCACATGTGCGGGATCCAGGCAGCATGCAAAACCACGCCTCCCCAGTCCTCAGAAAAACTGCCCTCACGGAACCAATCCCTAGCACCCTTAGACATTTTTGTTCATTTAAGTAAAGCATACACATAAAATTAGTAAGGTTGAATTTTGGAATACTTAGCAAAGGGTTCCACATTGATATATATGATATCCCCTTAGTCGTTTAATGTAACACTTAAGGGATGCTTGTAGAGACATTAGATACTATATACAGTATGGTTTTGGATTGATTATGTGCCATTAAATTGATGTTGACAACATGAGTGTCTCTATGACTCTCATAATTATGGAAATCTTTCAGATCTTCCAATGGTGCACCCATCACCATTGTAACTGAGTCCATCCAACTGGCTGCTGGTCATCCTTTCCAGTTCCAAGGACGGTTGTTTTACCTGTTTGATATCAGTTTTGTATTTTTTATATTTAATTTTATGTCTCCATCTGGTGATGCCCATGTATAAAAAGCATCCTTTTGATTGTTTGAAGACAGTGTTAGCTATGAAGAAACCATTGGAGCCCTGGTGGTGCAGTGGTTAAAGTGCAGTATTGCAGGAAAACTCTGCCTACAGCCAGGAGTTCACTCAGCCTTTCATCCTCTCGAGACTGATAAAATGAGGACCCAGAATGTTGGGGGCAATATGCAATAATGTTTCTACATTGTAAGTAGCCCAGAGAATGCTATAAAGTGCTATGGAGTGGTATATTAATCTCAAGGCTATTGCTGTTGCTAGTACAGAAGTAGCTAGACCAGACTCCTCCTTCATTTTCGTTTTCTATACTATTCAGTCCAGCTATATTTTCATCGTTCATGTTTCCACATCTTGTTTGAATTGCTTTTTTGGCAGGTGCAGTACACTGCTGGCTCATACCTAAGGGGTTGTCCACTAGGACACCTAGATCCCTCTCACAGTCACTAATTATTGAGTCAGGTACCACCTATTTTATACCTGTGCATTTGGGTTTTCTTGCCTACATGTATGACCTTAATTTTTTCACCACTGAATTGCATTTTGTTGGATAGTCTGTTTTTCAAGTCTATCAAGATCATTCCGTATATTGAGACTATCGTCTAAAGCAGTGGTTCTCAACCTTCCTAATGCTGCAACCCCTGCCCCGCCGCCGCAACCCTCGCCCCTCCCCCTCCCCGCGTGTGCACGTTGCCAGTCACCAAGAGGGCGGGCTAGCGCGTGCTTAGGCAACCCCTGTGAAAGGGTCGTTCGACCCCCAAAGGGGTCGCGACCCACAGGTTGAGAACCGCTGGTCTAAAGTGTTGACTATTTCCCCCAGCCTGGTGTTTGCAAATACAATGAGTTCCCCTCCTGTCCCTTCATCTAAATCATTTATGAAGATGTTAAATAGCTTAAGACAGAACCTTGAGGCACTCCTCTGCATGCTTCCCTCCATGTAGTTGTAGATCCATTGAGGATTACCCGCTGGGTGAAGTTGGTCAACCAGTTGTGAATCCATCTAGTGATGCTGTCTATCCCACACTTTTCTATCTTACTAAGAAGTAGGCTGTCGTCTACTTTGTCAAATTGCCTTACTGAAATCTAAGTAAACTATGTCCACAGCACTTATCCACTAATTTAGTCACTTTGTCAAAGAAGCCAATAAGGTTTGTCTGGCATGATCTGTTTTTGACAACCCATGCTGGCTTCTAATAATTGCCTTGTTCATTTCTAGGTGCTCACAAATGCACTGTTTGATTATCTTTTCCAGAATCTTTCCAGATATTAATGTCAGGCTGATTGGTCTGTAGTTTCCTGGATCCACTTTTCCCCCCTTTTTGAAGATGGGAACCACATCAGCTCTTTTCCAGTCTTCTGGTATTTCCCCAGTGCTCCAGAGTCTTTGAAAGATTTGATCAGGTTTCTGAGATCACATCTGCCAACTCCTTAAGAAATCTAAGATTACGCTATTAGTACATTGCACTATTAGTATTACACCATTAGTACTCTAAAGCAAGATTATAAAACAGAAGTATTTTACGGGGAATTGATGGTATAGAGAGAATCAATTGTAAAACAAATGTATGAAGGAAGATTATAGGGGTCAAGAGGAAGATTGAAAAAATTACAAAAGTGTATCAAATGATGAATGAATATGGTGGGAGCTAGGATGATTTACAAAGATCAAAAGGCATGGAGATATAGTGAATAGTGTTGGTATATGTTAGTTTCAGTTATACTTCCTTCTCTTTTTCCCATATCATGTATTCAGTTTTTATTCCTCTTTTCTGGGCTCTACATAACATTTATTCTGAAAGTAAATAGCAGGAGGATTATGTATGACTTGAGAAACGTTGAAAATTATACATAAAAGTGAGAATTGCTTCTAGTATTTTTCCATGGAAACACTGCTTTGATAGGCATATTTAGGGTTTCAACATTGACCAAACTTTAATGACATAGATGTCTTGATGGAGCTCTTTCTGTAGTTTATTAAGTTTCCAAACGTTTGTACAGTATTTATTGCACCTCAGCTGGTGATAGCACTTGCTGCCCTTAAGCAGGGTGGGTGGGGCCTTGTTAGTATGTTGATGGAGACTACTGGGGCTATGGGCCAAATTGGGAAACTGAAAAACCACCTGAGCAAAGACTGGCAAACAACCTCCATGCTATTATCAATCAAGTCACATGGTTGTGTCAATAATGTCAATATGAATTTTGCTCAGCAATAAAGAGGTTTTAACTTTTTACTAGAATGGTGAGTATATGAATATCCAAAGATCACAAGATATGAATGAAGAAAATTGTTTCAGTGTTAAGGGAAGCTCAGATTACCTAGTTTGGAGACTTTTCAAACAAAGCCACTGATAAGAGTTGAAAAGAATTATCGGGACTGAATGCCCCCATGGATAATTAACTTCTATTGATTACATTTGTAGGAAATTCCTCAGATTCTGAGTTAGGTTTATCTGATTTAACCAAGTTGTGTATTCTGCCAGCAACTTGCTAGTAGGAAGTTTCTTATAGCATTTACTCAAAATATCCAACTTTCTCATAACATTTGTTTGCCCTGTTACATCTTTTATCTTTCAGACATAAATTCTTCTCTAAAAAAACATATTAACCTGTCTCTTTCAATGTTTCCTTAAAGAATGTAGGAATTTGCTCTTCTGGCCATGCTCCACTATCTTTCCTAATCCTTTAATGAGTTGGCCTTGTTGCTGGTTATTGATTATTGCTTTTTCTTCTTATCTGAGGACCTGCTAAGCTATCCCTTGATTTCTTTTTCTGAATTAATCTATACATGTCCCCTTTTTTTAAATAAAAGCCAGTGACAGTATTGCGTGACTGTCACCATGTCAGGGCTGCAGAGAAGCCCTAAAAGACCTTGGAGTGTCCCTTACTCAAAGCCCTTGTATTGTGTTATATTTTGAGAGCAGTATCAACAAACAACTAAGCCAACATCTTCAATGATAAATCTGTTGCACTTCAGTTGCAAATGGTCTCAAAAACACAATTCTATTTCTCTGAGTGGGCACATGTATAAACCCTGGGGTAGTGTGTATAAATGTTTATAAAATGAAGCGTGAAGTTCAGGAGTATGCATACAACTGCTAAAGGAGCACATGCTAACTGCTGCTGTGGCCCTTGATGTATAAAAAGTGCCCTCCACTGCTTTGTACTATGTTAAACTCAAGCTGTCACAATTGCAAAATGTCTCATAAATCATGAAGATGCAGGGTTGGGCATCTGTTGCTCTGTTCTCCTTTGCAGTAACTGCTCATCCAGATATTTTAGAGGTGCTGCAATGTCAATGTGCCTTGGGAACACCAAATGAGTTCCCGCCTGTAATTTATATAAAACTGGAGACTGTCAAAACCTATTATATGATATTTAATCTTAGCTCTATGAGATCAGAGAGTTGCAGTCTTTTCTTTCAACTTCATCATCATAGATTCCAGCTAAATGATCCACATTCCTAGACAGAGGCTTAGGAAATAGATCTTGATGCATTTTTATTTGCAAGACAGCTCGTTTTACCTTTGCTGGTATTGGTGGCTACATAACACATCATAGTAAAAAAAAAGTGCTAATTTTCAATCCCTTAATGATTAGGGGCTGCTCCAACACCTTTACTCATAGCACTTTGCTTTGTTTCCATCACTTACTCATAGCATTTTTGTCAAGCATTATTTTAGCCTTTCTGCAACCCATAACCATGATTTGCTAAACCAACCCCATTTGCCTAGGTTCATACAATATATTAAGCCAGGCATCATGGTTTATAATTCTAGAGCTGCATTGTTGTAATTAAGATTTATATTTGTCTTTCCTTCAACTTACTTGGAATCTCCATTTTATCTCCACAAAATCACTCCTGTGAGGTAGGCCTCAAATCACCCAGTGAGTTCCCAAAATTGGAAGAGAGACTTGAGCCTGGGTCTCATTGGGGCACCCATCTCGATAGGGTGATTCTGGGCAGCTTAGAGAACAGAAAAAGATACATAGAAAAGCAATTAAAAAATTTAAAATTATGCAGAAAACCAGGACCAAGGAAGTGGATCAGTGGTGGGTTCCTACCGGTTCGCACCAGTTCGGGCGAACCGGTATAGCAGCGGTGGGAGGCTCTGCCCACCCGCCCGGACGTCATCACGGACGTTCTGCGCATGCGCAGAAGCGTCACGCACACGCTTCCGTTCCAGAACCAGTAGCAAAGGTAAGTGAAACCCACCACTGAAGTGGATGGGATGGGGTTGAGGTCTTCTTACCCCATCAACAACCTCCAGCGTTGAGCAGCCCTCTAATGACCCCAAGCCAACCAGCAAAAACCAATTTTAATGCCCTTCTGGAAGGCTAAAAGGGTGGGATCAGTTCTCATCTCCGGTAGTAGTGTGTTCCACAGGGTTGGGGCCACAGCAAAAAAGACTCTTCTCTGTGACCACACCTGCTGGAATTCCTTAGTAGATAGGGTCCATAGCAAGCCTCTTCTGCTGGCACGAGTGGGGCAGGCTAGTCTCATTGGGGTGAGATGATTCCTCAGATATCCTAGGCCCGTGCCATATAGGGTTTTAAAGGTATTAAAAATAATCAACTATAATCTTGAATTGGACCCGGAAGCAAACTGATAATCAATGCAGATCATGCAGCAGTGGTGTTATATGTGCCACCTTAGGGCCCTCCCAGCACTGTGCACACTGCTGCATTCTGCCCTAGCTACAGCTTTTGAATACTCTTCAAGGGTAGCCCCATGTAGAGCACATTGCAGTAATCCAACTGAGAGATGACTAGGGCATAAGTGACCATGCACAGGGCCTCATGATCCAGAGAAGGGTGCAATTGGTGCACAACATGAAGTTGCGCAACGGCCCTCCTAGCCACAACTGTCACTGCTCTTTGAATAGGAGTTGCGAGTCCAGGAGACTCCCAGGTTGCCACACCAAGTCCCATCCAGAACTAAAGATGATAAACAGCCAGTTCAGGAGGTGCCCTGCACCCACAGCCGTTCCATCTTGCCAGGGTCCAGCTGAAGCCTGTTGTCCCGTATCCAGATCCCTGCAGCCTCCAGGCACTGAGAAAGGGCGGCCACAGCATCACTTGGATCACCAGGGACGGAGAAGTAAAGCATACTGATAATACTTCGTCCAATGGTGTTAAAGAATCTCGCCCAGTGGTTTGATGTAAATGTTAAAAAGAAGCGAGTAGAGTACTGAGCCCTATGTAACTCCACAAGGGAATAGCCGTGGGCTGGACCTCTCGCTTCCTATAAACACCGATTGGGATTGGCCTTGGAGAAAGGAGCCGAACCAGTGCAATACTGCTCCGTGCAGCCCCAAGCCCCACAGCCAACCCAAAAAGATCCTGTGAAATGTCAGTCTATTCTGAGTCATAGATATGCTTAGAATAGGCTGGGCCTCTGCTGTAGAATTGGGAATCCCTTATGTAGCACCAGAGTAAAGTTAGTATTCACCACCCAGCAGCACCAGAAGAGTACCAGTAGATTTTTAAAAGTTTCATTTTAGCGCCTCCCATTTTCTCCCTAGGTCATTCAGCCCATACATACCAAAAGAACCTGATTGACAGCCTTTCTCACAGTTCCTTTCAGGTTCATATCCAGTGCAACTTGTTAACCATTATCTAGCCAGTTACTCTAGTCAGATAACAGTGCCAAGTACTGTAAAATATTTCAAGTCATACCCCTTAGGATACTTTGCACATACTATGTGAAAAGACAGTCTCTGATCTGCACAGAATACACTCCATTCTGTGGAGCTCAGCAACTATGGTAATACATGCTTGTAGCTACAGGTAGTCCTCAGCTTACGACCACAAATGACCCCAAAATTTCTAATTGCTAAGCGAGATGTTTGTTAAGTGAGTTTTGCCCTATTTTACGACCTTTTTTGCCACAGTTGTTAAGTGAATCACTGAAGTTGCTAAGTTAGTAACATAGTTGAACCTGGCTTCCCCGTTGACTTTGCTTATCAGATGGTCGCAAAAGGTGACCACGTGACCCCGGGACACTGCAACCCTCATAAAAATATGAACCAGTTGCCAAGCATCTGAATGTTGATCATTGACCATGGAGATGCTGCAATGGTTATAAATGTGAAAAACAGTCATAAATCACTTTTTTCAGTGCCATTGTAACTTTGAATGGTCACTAAACGAACTGTTGTAAGTCAAGAACTCCATGTATAGCTTAAAAAGCATGACCTCAATAACATAATTGGTGAGTTGCCATCACTTAGATAATATGGGTTGATGCATTAAAAGAGGCAGTGATCCTATGCTACAAGCCCCATCTCCACTGGGTGGCTTGTTCTGCTTCCATGAGGTGCACCGTTTTCTGTAGTCATCCAAATACATAGATCTATATATGTTAACTAATTAGGTGGAATGTGATTAGGCTTGACTCCTAGCAACCGTCTTTGATAAAAAAAAAAGTTAATAGCTGTCCCATAACTATTCCAGTAATTGCATTGATCCTCTCCCATCTCTCCATCAACTGGTTCTTTCCAAATAAAAAACAATGTTCCTCTATTGTTTTTCCTAAGGTTGTTACTGAGGCATGTGAGCTTATTCAGTGTTTCTGAACCTTGGTGACTTTGAGATAGGTGGCTGGGGAATTCTGGAAGCTGAACTGTAGACATCTTAAAAGATGCCAAGGTTGAGAAACATTGATCTAAGTGACACTTAGAAGCTTTACTTCCCAATTACGAATAAACTTCAGACGCTGCTTGATTAGACTTGTTAAAAAACCTATTTGGAAAACTGGTCTGGGAGTCACTCCCTAGACTTTCAACAAGTCAATACCACCTGATTTCTCCCCATTAGCTGTGTCAGACTCCCCACTCCTCTAAGCCAGTAGATGCCCTGGGGCCAGAAGGTGGTGGTGTAAAGCAATCGATTGCTGTTCTTTCTAGGCACATTACTTTTGCCAATGTCCTCAAAACATTTAAATTGCAATGAAAAAAATAGAGCATTTCCAGAATGTGCAATTTGTTCTTTTTTCAACATGAGACAACGTTGGTCAGAGTGAATATGGATATTTGTGTTTATTCTAACTTCTTTTTTTCAAGGGACTCTTCCTGAGCAATTATCAGCCCAGGAAGACAATATGTGATTCGCTGAACTATTGCATTGTTAATCAGGTTCTACTGCTATCTTTTGCTTTGTTCCTGGACAGATCAGGCAGAGTCAGCAAATTATTAGGTTTGGAAAGAGGCATTGGGCTGGTTTTTTCTGGTTTTCTGAGTGCCTGTTGGCTAAGCAAGATGTCTGAGCATGTGGTTCGAGGGGGAGGGTCTTACAGCTGCAGCTGACTCATGCATCAGATGACCAGCTGATGAGTGAAGACATCATTCTTTCAGTAACTGCTCCCTCTTAACTGTATTTTTTTTTTTTAGAAAAAGAACAGGCAGCTGGCAGCCTATGAGGAAGTAATAGTAGGGGAAATGGAGAAGTTGAAACTGCTTCCTTGCTTGCTCATTTGATTTATACAGACACCCACTTACGCAGCAGAACCTTGGGCAGATCACAAACAATAGGAAAAACAATAAAAATAGGGGGGAAAAAACCACAATACTAAACTCCTGGGTGTCCCCAGTTGTAACACATCCACTGTTCCATTTAGCTTCAGTCTCACATTATCCCAACACTTTTGGGAAAAGTCAAAGGTTTTGGAAAGCTAGAAGGGTAGGGCTTACCAGATCTCAGGAGGAAGGGTGCTCTAAAGGGCAGGGGGCACTGCCTAGATCCCACTAAATGGCAATATTTAAGGAAGGAACCTGGAATCTGCTCACTCAGCAGACCTAATGGCGCACTCAGCAGACCTAATGAGCCGTGGTGGCGCAGTGGTTAGAATGCAGTACTGCAAGCTATTCTGCTGCCTGCCGGCTGCCTGCAATTTGGCAGTTCAAATCTCACCAGGCTGAAGGTTGACTCAGCCTTCCATCCTTCCGAGGTGGGTAAAATGAGGACCCAGATAGTTGGGGGCAATATGCTGATTCTGTAAACTGCTTAGAGAGGGCGGTAAAGCACTGTGAAGCCATATATAAGTCTAACTGCTATTGCTGCTATTGCTAATGGAATAGGCAGATATCCTCAAGGAGATGCAGTCCGTCAATGACCTGACTGTGGGTCATTAAAGGGTTTAAAGGTGATAACAAGTATTTTGAATCACACCCAGAAACTGAAAGCCAGTACAACTCACACAGCAGCTATGTAACATGAGTGAACCACAGTGTGTCAAAACTACACCTGCAATCTCATTCTGGACCAGTTGCAATTTCAGGATGGTTTTCAAGGGCCAGCCTTGTGTAGAACACATTGCAGTAAACCAACCAGGTGTGAGTGACTGTAAACAAGCTCTCCTGCTCCAGGAATGGATGCAATTGGTTCACAAGATTAATCTGTGTCATGACTGCCATCTTGAGCAGGCACCACGAGTCTAGGAGGACCCCGCTACCAGCTCTGTCCAGAGATGTGCAACACCAGCAAGAGTCAAAGATGATGTCTTACCAGAACCTTTTGGGGGGGTGGGTTTGTTCAAAAACCCAGAATCATTTAATTTTGCTAGTGTTGAATTGAAGCCGGTTCCTCCCTATCCAAATCCTGACCCTCCCTGGTTCTCATGAAGATAAAGGGAAGTGGGTTCATATTTCAAAATTTGTTTACTATAACCTTATAATAAAAGTATTATTAGTTTCCATGACTTTGGTTTCCAAGTTTGAACTACTTTGGAGGGATATACAACATGCCATCAGATGAGCTCTTCCAAGCTGCATCAAGTCAAGTAGATGTTCAAGAGGAAGAGTGAAAGACTCAAAGCATTGGCTTTTCAAAAGGCAACTGGACTTTTGGCTAAACGACTTGAAGACGTTTAGCTTCTCATCCAAGAAGCTTTTTCGGTTCTGCCTCAAACATTGAGACACCCCAAATTGAAGAGGCCAAGGGTGTCCACCAACTGGAACCTACCACAGGAGGAGGAGAACTACAGCATAACAGTGCCCCCCAACTCCCAACAACCAGAGCTAGTCCAGGAAATTATCAAAATCAGTGATACTAAAAACCAGTGAAAGATCCAGGAGGGTCAGAATGGATGGACCACCTCATCCCAGGCCTTCCACAGTTAATCCACAAACACGACTTATGTTGTCTTAGCACTATAACCAGGCCTGAACCCTGACTGAAAAGAGTCTAGATACTGCAGACCAAGCTGGTATTAAATAGCAACAGCCAGAGTCCAGAGGTATCAGGGCTCCAGATAACAGGCCTCGGGGCTGAGCACAGGGGGTCAAAATATAGTATTGGTCTTAAACACTGAGGCTCTCCCACCATACTTCCTGATGCCCTGTTGCGGAGATAAATAATTAGAGGTGAAATGAATCTTGTTTCCCTGCCCTCAATCCTCATGAATAAGACCGGAGTCCAGGAAAGAATAAAAGTAATATATTTCATAACAAAAATAAGAACACCTAAGTCTGTGTCTACATGGTGGAGAACAAAGAGAACAAAAAAAAATTAACACATGCGCAGTACAGGTATCACATGAGAACTTCATATCAGTATACAATGTCATTTCAGAATAAGAGTCCTGCTGACAAATTAAAATGAACGTAGTGACATGCCCATCAACAAATATAGAGTTCTCCACTTAGAGCAAGCTTTTACTCTCTCAGAATAACAAAGTTGGAAGGGACCATGGAGGTCTTCTAGCCCAAACCTCTGCTCAAGCAGGGGACCTTTTATACCATTCCGGACAAATGTCTGTCTGATCTCTTCTTAAAAACCTCCAGTGATGGAGCACCCACAACTTCTGGAGGAAAGCTACTCCACTGATTAATTGTCCTCACTGACAGGACATTTCTCCTTAGTTCTAGGTTGGTTCTCTCCTTGATTACTCTCTCCATCCATTACTTCTTGTTCTGCCCTCAGGTGCTTTGGAGAATAGGTTGATCCCCTTTTCACTGTGACAGCCCCTCAAATATTGGAAGACTGCTATCATGTCACCCCAGTCCTCCTCTTTGTTAGACTAGACATACCCAGTTCCTGCAACCGTTCATTATGCTTTAGCCTCCAGTCCCGCAATCATCTTTGTTGCTCTTTTCTGCACCCTTTCTGGAATCTCAACATCACTTTTGTATCCTGGTGACCAGGATACTGGCTGAAGTACCATATTCCAAGTGTGGCCTTACCAAAGCAGTATAAAGTGGTACGAACACTTCACATGATCTTGATACTGTCCCTCTGTTGATACAGCCTAGCCTCTCCCTGCACCTCCATTTTACCTACCCAATATACTGGCTAAGAGACTATCCTGTCAGCATTAAATCTCCACTCTAATAATATTAGATTTTCTAGTTGTTTTTCTGAAAAAGGCACAAAGCTAAATTTTTCACAGATATACAAGAATAAATGGTTTCAGACTTGCATAACCGGAACTGCTTGATTTTTTTCTTCTTCTTCAAAGCCAGCTCATTGTTTGTTTTTTGGAAAATTGAGATAGAATACTTCCAATGTCTGAAGGGCTCCAACAACAAATTACATGCAAAACTAATGTCATATCATTTGTTTTTAATAGAATTAAGACATGTGAAGTGCAGATTTAACAGTAACATCTTCGTAAAAAAATGATATATATATTTTTAACTTTTGCAAAATAAGCACTACATGTTTAGATGTATGTATATACACCCCATAGGAATGTAACAAAAGAAAAGAACTTCTAAATAACTCTTTAGAAATAAGTCAAATCGTCATGCTTTTCTTTCTTGCTCTGATAATTAGAGAGCTCCATTGGCTTGTTTTCATGGGGGAGCCTTTTGTACACTCGCACATGAAAGTACTCCTCATTCCCCACATGGATCTAGAAAATAAGAAAAACAATCAGATCCAATATCAGAAAAAGAGCGCGAAAATTAGTCTAATTAGCAAGAAATACTGCTTATAAACATTTTACAATATCTCAGGAACCTTAGGAGTGGGAGGTCTACATCCAGATCACAGGAAGGGTTTTGGCATCTCCATCTGTTCTACCTTGAAAATGGACGCCAGAATAACAGAGTTGGAAGGACCTTGGAGGTCTTCTAATCCAACCCCCCACCCAAGAACTATTTCTACACTACACTATTTCTAACAAATGGCAGTCCAATCTCTTCTTGAAAGCCTCCAGTGATGAAGCTCCCACAACTTCCAAAGGCAAGCTGTTCCATTGGTTGATTGTTCTCACTGTCAGAAAATTTCTCCTTATTTCTAGGTTGAATCTCTCCTTGTTCAGTTTCCATCCATTATTCCTTGTCTGGCCTTCAGGTGCCTTGGAAAATAGCTTGACCCCTTCCTTTCTGTGGCAGCCCCTGAAATATTGGAACACTGCTATCATGTCTTCCCTGGTCCTTCTCTTCACTAGATTAGCCATGCCCAGTTCCTGTAACCGTTCATCGTATGTTTTAGCCTCCAGTCCCCTTATCATTAATACAACTTAAAAAACTGACTTGGTCTTTTTCTCCCTGATCCATTACTACTATCTGCACAAAGCACTCATGGGAGTTGTACAGCTCCTGCATATATTACCTGAACAACCTTTGTTATATCTATTACACTGGGCAGCAAATATTAGAACAAAGGTATTTTTTCTTTCAATTGGCAGTGGGCACAGTGACTATTACCACCTATGGGGAAATCTAGAATGTTTTCATTTCCAGCCGATAAACTAGATGTAGTTTATTACTCACAAAAGCTGGGGAAATCTGGGCTGTAAAATTTGAATGATGTCTAGAGAGTAGCAAAGAGGTACTAGGGGATTTTTACAGCCCAGATAAAGTAGTCCTATGCAAGAGCAAATTTATACTATAGCATCTTATAGGAACTACATGTGCTACCTTGATGAAATAGTTTATTCCGGCAACCACTTGTGTTCTATATGAAACAGCATCAAAGATGTCGAACTTCCTGCTTTCTTTTTCTTCCAGCAGTGACTTTATCTTTGGGAACAGAAAAGGAGAAAAATGCTTGTTGTTGCTGTTTAAAACTATCAAAGCACGCATCCTGCAATGCCACAGTCATTATTGAAGATACAAACAATAAATGCAGAAATGAAATAAAAAATGAAAGTTGAAAAGATGCTCTCTAAAAAGATATCACTGAAAGCATCTGCTTTCCAGCTTGAAATGCCCCCAAACCAAGTGTGATTCATTCTTGAGACAATGTTTTATTGTTTTTATTTCCATGATTCTGTTCAAAGTTTATATTTTTATAAAGCCTCAGTCTTGGGGAATTCAAGCACATTTTCTACAGATTATACCTTATCCCCGGTCATCCCCAAGAGCCAGTTGTTCTACCCCATTTAGCATTTGGTGTATAGATCCTAGAATTAGAAGTGTTTGCTTCACAGATGAAGAATTAAACCATTATTCTTTTCCAGCTATACATGAACCGTTACATTTTGTGACTATTTGTACAATCCCTTCCTTTTCTGTTTCACATTTAAAGGATTTACTCTATTAGACTATGCTTAGTTTAATTGATCTGGAGTGTTTTGGGTGTCCAAATCTAGTAGAAAGGAAGAAAGAAATTTCGGTGGCGCACTGAATTTACCATCTTATTCTGTCTTACTGGGATGGAAGCTCCACTGCTCTCAGTGGTATTTATTCAGATGCAATACACACTGTTAGGGGTATTTAGAAAAAAACAGGTTACCTACCCTGTCTTATAGGAAAGTTTAATTAGCCAGCACTATTCAATAGGTTTATGCTTCACTGTTAGAATGGAAAGCCTATGTTTGATGTTTTATCATCCTTTCTATTTGAAAATTAATTCTACAAGTGCAAGTTGAATTCAATGCACTTTTGTTTAGAGTCCTGCTCTAGAACCAAATTCCTATACAGATTACTCATTTAATAAAGTAAATCTATTTAAACTCATGTGACTGAACAATTCTGATGGGCTGCATTTAGAAAATGCACTGTCATTGTTTTCTGAAGCATAACTTAGTGAATAGAGCCACAATTAACTTAGCTTATGCCACATGTTGAACCATCGCAGTGGTTTGTTTCACAGTGCAAAGTACGCCAGAATCAAGGACATTTAATGTTCTTTTTTATTGTAAGGACATTATAGATTAACAATATGTCACTATGTCATGAGTGTATGCACAATTGTAAATTAGAAAATAATAAATCAAGGAATTAATAACCATGAAATAAAATGGAAATACTGTTTATTTAGTCAATGACCAGCAAAATAATAATGACTACAAAGGGATTTTGAAGAAATAAATAGGAGAAATTATCCTGTTCTGTGGAAAGTGATGCACAAAAGTTTATTTGCTAAACTTCTCTGTGACACCACAAGGTACATCAGGAACCGGCAAAGATATGTTCGACTTGCTGTGTCTGGTAGATAATCAGAAACAGCAACAGAGAAAGCAGAGCTACACTGCAATGAAGTACCGTAGTTCATTAAAAGCAAATGTTATATCCTCTCATTAAATCAGAATATTTGGGAGGGGGACTTCTTGTTGCTTGTTTGTCCTAAATCAAGACGTCATATTCTTCCAATTGGTCAGTCTTATGACTGAACATTTTACAAATTTCTGGCATAGAAATGCAATCTTTACAATATTGCAAAGCACAAAGCAAAAGTTTAATTCTGGATATAAACCAGCTATTTACTGAAGTGTCTGACTCAGCTAATTTTCAAACTTTAAAAGAAGTAAAATACCGGAAAATAGATGCTATTTCCTGCCCTGCGTTTTGTAATGAGTGACAATTGGGTCCCCAGAATTTTATTTTTATTTATTTATTTATTTATTTATTTATTTATTTATTTGTCAAGCGTATATATGATTACGAACAAAGTATAAACAGAGTATAAACATGTTTTTGAATATATAAGTACAAGCATGGTTATGAGTACAAGAAATTTTATGAATATATAGGTACATTAGGACAGGGACGGTAGGCACGCTGGTGCACTTATGAATGAAGCAACAACTCTAAAATATCAGTTTAAATATGTCACAAAATAATTTCTGGTTTAAAAAAATATATATATCCTGCTTTTTTCATATAGAATTCAAGGCTGTAAATATGCCAGATACTCTTTCCTCCTCCTATTTTCCCTCCAACAAGCTGCTTGACCTCCTCTCTCCTGCAAAAGATATCTCAGCCTATGGAAGGAAAAAGGGCATAAGAAGCGTCTCAGAAGGGATCCTCCCTAGTTTCCTGGAAAGTAAAAGCAAAGGAGGGGAGAAATACTTTTGGGCTTTGAAGAGTTTGTGAATGTAATCTTACAATAAAGTTAGAGGTGGTATTCATAGTTGCACTTCTTGTCTGGACTACCTCGAAGGGCTAAATAGTATGTCAGAGCCTTTACAGCCTGAAGATTCTCTATGGGGGAGGGCAACACTCACTGCTGTTTGGGTGTTTTAAAGGGGACTTGAAAATAACAATGGAATGAGGCGATGCCCTCCAATCTGGGCTTGTGAGCATCTAAAATGCATCCACTTGGCCACCATGGGACAGATTCCAACCAAGCTCCTTAGATTTGTCAAACCACAGCCACAGTTGGTTGAAAGGGTGAGGCAAGAAGCAGAGCTGTTTCATCCCACCATTACCCGGGCTTCTGTCCAAAGCTACGACAACCAAATCGCAGCCTCCACCTCTGAATACTCTTAAGCACACACACACACCCCGTCCCAGTGCCCAATTAGAAAGGGTAAAGGCTTTGTTCGGATGAAGCCAAGTTACAAAGGCGACAACGGGGAAACTTTGGCGGACAACTGAAGGCTTCAAGTGGGGAGCGCTGGTAGTGGGGAGAAAAGGGAAAGAAGTTCTCAGGCGAGGATGCAAAGTTGGCGCTCTCTCTCTCTCTCTCTCTCTCTCTCTCTCTCTCTCTCTTTTTTTTTTTTTTTTCCTCCTGCGCTTTTT
>QLTV01000867.1:2226732-2239426 GCA_003457575.1 Thermophis baileyi | reverse complement strand
CGCGCGCGCCCGCGCGCTCTCTCGCCCACTCTCGCTCGCTCTTTTTTTTTTTTTTTACCTCCTGCGTGATTTGCTGCGTCTCCGCAGTCGCTGCCTTTGGCTCGGAGAGTCCGCCGCACGACATCGCTGGTGGAGGGAAGAAGGAGGTAGCGGTGCCCACTCCCTGTACAAACACAAACCCAGCGTTTCCTCCTCTCGCCGTCCAGGCCTTTGTATCAGCTGTGCCCTGTTAGGGGCGTAACCAGAGGTGCTGCGGACGAAGCATCTCATTCGATGGACAGAGTATTTCCGGGTTCCGAAGCCATTTTTGGAAAGCCTCCGCTGTGAGTCAGTCAAGAAACTGGGAGGCTTGAGCGAAGGGGATCGGCCTCCTCGTGACGGTGACTCAGTTAATAGTGTGTGGAAATAAAGAGTAGGAAGAAAAGGAGGAAAAGACACTTCTTCTAACTCAAGTCATTTTTATTTGAGCGGCTTAGGTTCCTAAACGCAGCGTGATTGCAGGTAGAATGCAAATACAACCCATTATCTTGTCCGGTGGAGTAAACGGTCTGTAATATGGAGACAGCGTTTTCACACAATGCTCTAAAGTCTAAACCAAAAACATGCATGGGAAGCAGGGGCCCTTATTTTTACACGTCACCCCCCCAGAGGCCACCGGCAAATCCTGTGTATCACATCTAGCCAGTATTTTTTGGCAATGCCTAACATTAAAGCATGGAACCAGTGCGTGGATTCTAACCGACCATTTTAGTTTTTACGAGGGATCCCTCCTGAATCACTTCCATGAATTAAAGCAAAAGAATGATAAACGGAGCCTTGTGAAATTGCCAACTAATATAAAACAAAGCACAATACAACACTCATCTGCCCAAGAAATAGGAGAATCCATGCCTTGCATGACATTAGTTTTCCTTGTTTCTAGAATAATATTTAAGTTTTTAAAGACTGACAACTGTTTAGTGACCGTTCAAAGTTACAATGGCACTGAAAAACGTGGCTTATGACAGTTTTTCACAGTTACGACCTTTGCAGCATCCCCATGATCATGTGATCAAAATTCAGATAAGCTTGGTTCATATTTATGACCGCTGCTGTTTCCCAAGGTCATGTGATCACCTTTTGTGACCTTACAAGCAAGGTCAATGGGGAAGCCAGATTCAATTAACAACTGGGTTACTAATTTATCAACTGCAGTGATTCACTTAAAAATCCGGGCCAAGAAAGGTTGTAAAATGGGGCAAAACTCACTTAACTGTCTCACTTAACAGAAATTTTGGGCTCAATTGTGGTCATAAGTCGAGGACTACCTGTTCATGACTCTTATGAACTGATGCCTCAGATCCACAGTGAGAAAGCAAAAAAAAAAGTATTAGCAATAATTATTTTTATTTTGAGTAAAAATGATCTCCAGCTAATCTTAGATGCTTTGGAACGGTTTTAACTATAAGAGTGCTCAGAGGTTTTCCACTGGTTTTGAGGGTTTGCACTTATCTTGTATATTAGGGACAGAAGTGCACATGACAACAAATGTGTACATGTCCATGATACAATATTTGCTGAACTATGGATGCTCAAAAATAATGTTCATCTAATAATAAATAACATATACAATGACAATATTGTAATGCTGTAGAAACCTCTAGGTCCGTGATGGTGAACCTATGGCACGTGTGTCCAAAGTGGCACATGAAGCCATGTCGCACGGCACGCGCGGCCTTGCCTGTTTGTCTTCTGGGTTTCTGGCACACATGCACGCACGGCGATCAGCTGTCCTTCGTGTGCACGGCAGTGCCGAAAACCGGTGTGCACATGCATGCTGGCCAGCTGATCGTCGGGCGCGCATGCACGCTAGAACCCGGAAGTTTGGCTTTTCCAGAGCGCGATCCCTTCATGCACTCAACAGTGCCGAAAACCGGCCTGCCCATGCGCGCCAGCCAGCTGATCGTTAGGCGCGCATGTGCACTAGAACCCAGAAGTTCGGCTTTTCCAGAGCATGGGCCCCAATGAGCGCGAGCACACACGACCTTTTCGCGTGACCTTTTCGGCCCTCGGTGCTGAAAAGGTTTGCCATCTAGGTCCATCTGTTCTAGGTCCTGAGCTTTGAGCTGTGCTACTGAAACTTTGTAACTGTGTTTTGGTTACAGTTACACATTAAGGAAACCATGGAAGACCCGCTAATGATACTCAGTTTATATCTCCACCCCAGATCACCTAAGCGATGCCATAGGTTCTGTTCCAGTGTCCGGAGGCTTTGGGGGCCTAGATACACAATGTTACCCTGGATGTCTGAACTTTTACATGCAGCAGACAAAGGCATTTAAATATAGGTTCACAATGATTTCTTACCAAATGATCCCTCCCCAGAGAAGAGAAAAGACAGGGGGTAGAAAAGTAGTGATCCCAAGATCACAAAGTAATCCATGTCCAATAGTGAGTGTGTCGTGCTTCAGGATCTATGCTAGCAGGAAAAGGAGACTATATAAATATTTAATTATATAATATTTAAATATAAATATTTAATTGCTTTAGAATGGCATTAACATGCTGAATACTGGATTTTTGAACAACTAGTACTTAATTAACTAAACCAAAGTGCTGAAAATTAATTTTAAATAATACAGTATAGTTGTATATAAATTGCAGCAGATTTATCAGCATTTATCAGACTATTTCACCCTCTACATTTTCTATTCCCATACCATGTATATATTTTTAATTTTCACATCTAATCTATTTCTTTATGAACCAAAAATATACTTACTTTCTCAGTTCTGTCTACTTCATATTCCTGAGAAGCTTCAATTGTAAAACTATTCTTCGTTTACCACTGTGTTGGCTATTGACAGTTTCTTCCAAAAAATGCAGACATTCAAACACAGAAGAGTTCTTAGTAATTCTTTATATAAAAGGCTGATAAGATGAGGCACTTTATATAATTAATTTTACAGGGCACTTTTTAAAATTTGTCTAACAGCAGTAGCAACAGTCTCATTATGATCAACATCATTACGAATGTTTTCTGAAATTTCCTGTTTTTAATGGACTAAGAAATCAAAGAACTGATTCCTGTTCCTGTGTAAGAAATGTATTCTGATTGGTTGTCAGACTCCCATGGGGCCATGCAGGGGTAACTTTGTAGGTTGTCTTGAGTCCCAGGCTTGATTGAATCTTGCTGGGTGATGTAATGAAGGGGCTTTGGGCAATTCCTATTATGGCTTAATGGCTTTGTCCTGGTTTGGATCTTGAGTGAGGGCTAATCCTATCACCCTGGAGCTGAAGGTCTTTTGTAGATAAGATGGCCCAGTCTTTTGTCTTGGCACCAGTCTTTCTGGGGCTATTAACAAAGGTGGGGGCTGCTTTCCAAGAGCATGTTTCTCCTTTTCTCATCCAGGGAGGTATAATATTCTGCCTTTTTAATGTTTCCTAGAATATTTCATTCTTCTAGGAGAGGGGTGGGTGCTAACTTCCTACAGTATCATGGTGACCAGAACTGGAGGCAGTATTCCAACTGTGGTCTTATACCAGTGGTTCTCAACCTTTCTAATGCTGCGACACACACACCCCCGTGACCCCCACCGCCACCACGACCCCCGCCCTGCCCCCTCCCCACGCGGGATGAGGTGACAAAGGGGGCGTGGCAGGGGTGAAATACTCCCAGTTCGGGCTTGCCTGCGGGTCGCCGGACAGCTGGTAGCGACGGAAATGGGAGACTTCGCCCGGACGCCGCCATTTGGGTTCTTTTACCCTCTGCGCATGCGCAAAGCGTTCTGAGCATGCGCAGAGGGTAAAAGAACCCAAATGGTGGCGTCCGGGCGGGTGGGCGAAGTCTCCCGCTTCCGTCGCTACCGGCTGTCCGGCAACCCGCAGGCACGGCCGAACCGGGAGCATTTCACCCCTGCAGTGACGGTGGCACCAAGATGGCGGGCTAACGCGCGGGGCGACCCCTGTGAAATGGTCATTCGACCCCCAAAGGGGTCGCGACCCACAGGTTGAGAACCGCTGTCTTATACCAAGGCAGTATATAGCAGTACTAACACATCACTTGATCTTGATATTATCCCTCTGTTGATGCAACCTAGAACTGCATTGGCTTTTTTGGCAGCTGCAGCACACTCATGTTGTGGTCTGTTAGGACTCCTAGATCCTTCTCACAGTTAATGCTGATGAGCCAGGTACCACCTAATCTATATCTGTTCATTTGTTTTTTTTTTCCTAAGTGTAAGGCCTTTTTTCACCACTGAATTGCATTTTGTTGGATAGGGCCCAGTGTTCAAGTCTCAGTTTAATTCTCAGTTTCCAAATTCAGTAGGACCTGAAAAAGGCTTTGTGCAAATCCAACCAGAGAAAGAACTCATGACTAATATTGTCTAAGGGTCAACCCAGCAATAAAATTGACAATAATTCAGTATCTGGCTTGTGAAATATAATTAACTGAGAAATGTTGGATAGCACAAAGCTCTAACATGTGAGCCCTATTACTTTCTTTCAACTTGATCCACTTTGTGGAAGCATTACATAAATAATATGGAAGTGGGTGCATCATATATACCACTGAAGATGTGGAGTTAAACTAATAACATAAAAGTTTCAGGATACTGAAAACAAAGCTTTTTTATGAGTTCCATGCTGCTCTAAGAAGATTGCTGTATCTGGGCTGCAAAGAAGCTAAGCAACTTGATAGTGGAAACTTACTGTAGTGTAGTTTATTGCCCTCTAGTGGTTTCTGGGTTGGTTGCAGTCCAAATATGACAGTCCTGCTCAATGTGTTCCAGATTCCAAGAGTCATGTGGCTATTTTGAATAGCTGTGAATATTGTATAAGTCCCCCCCCCCCCGCTTGCTCTCAGGGTTGAGCAATTACATTTCTGGTCAGGATTTTTTTAGTTATTAAAAAAGATTGGAGATTAGCAGGATCCAAAGTGTACTGCAATAATCAAAACAAATCTGGAACTTATATTGCTCTGCATATCCCTGACATTGACAGGTCTTGATAACATCTGCCTTTGAGATGTGGACTTGAAAGATTTAAATCAAAGGCAGGTTCCCTTCACCCACATCTGAATTATTTTTGTAATGCTGGTACAACACCGTTGCCTTCTGTAATCAGTCTTTCCAAAGATGTTTAAAATGTCACAGGGCAAGGGTGTGCACCTTCTTTTCGATTCTAGCAGCCAACCTGCAAATCTGCCTGTGCCCTGAGGATCATTCATTATAGGATGCTTTTAACCCTGCATTCATTTTTGCCCATAATAAGTTTTAGCATAAGCCTGATGCAGGACTTGTCCTTTTCACCTAACGTAACAGGTTTAAGGTTTATGTAAACATTTAGGGAGAAATAACGTCATTGAGGGTGATAAGGAGGTGATCTGCCAAGAAGAAAAGAATAGTATGAACCAACAATAATTCAGGCCTACGGTAATAAAACAAAGATCTGATATTTCGATGTGCTGCTTTTCAGAACGGGATTGTTTCCTTGAACAAATAAGGGTGGGGGGTTTTTTGTTACCTGCAGATGTGATAGTAGAAAATAATGGAGAAATAAAATTCATAATTGGCTCAGTGATATTTAATAGCATTGGAAATTGCCTTAGCTGAAGCTTTGATATAGAACAAAAAGCTTTGGAAAAAGCTTACAATAAAAAATATATTAATTCACATCCACTTACCTTTGACGGCTATATTAATAAAAGTTTCCTAATAGATTTTCTTAATCCGTACAAATCTCCTTTGGCATAGAAATAGTGACTATAGATTTTTAAAATATTTGCATATGTATTGGTTTTTTTTATTTCTTTATTTCGATTGTTTTTGTCACTGTATGCTTTCCTACTTAATTCTGTTTCTTTATAATAAAGAGCTGCTGATTCAGTTCTACAGAGGAATTATTGAGTCTGTCATCTGCACCTCCATAACTGTCTGGTTTGGCTCTGCAACCAAACAAGACAAACACAGACTTCAACGGATAATTAGAACTGCAGAAAAAACAATTGCTACCAACCTGCCTTCCATTGAGGACCTGTATACTGCATGAGTCAAAAAGAGGGCTGTGAAAATATCCACAGACCCCTCACATCCTGGACATAAATTGTTTCAACTTCTACCCTAAAAAAGACGCTATAGGGCACTGCACACCAAAACAACTAGACACAAGGACAGTTTTTTCCCAAATGCCATCACTCTGCTTAACAACTAATTCCCACAACACTGTCAAATAATTTACTAAGACTGTATTACTATTCTTCTTCTCTTCCTTACTAGTATCTATCTCTTCCCACTTATTACTATAACCATGTTGCTTGTATCTTTCAATTATATTGTTTTTAAAAAAAACTTAAAAAAAAAAAAATTATATTAAATTAAATTAAAAAAAAAAAAAAAAAAAAAAAAAAAAAGATGGACAAGCAAGTCAATCAATTTCATCTGAGAGAGGGGATTAGTTTCTGAGAAGATTCTTAAAGATGAGCCCTGATGGTGCAGTGGTTAGAATGCAGTATTGCAGGCAAACTCTGCCCACAGTCTGGAGTTCGACCTGATGGGCTCAAGGTTGACTCAGCCTTCCATCCTTCCGAGGTCAGTAAAATGAGGACCCAGGTTGTTGGGGGCAATATGCTGATTCTGTAAAATGTTTAGAGAGGGCTGTAAAGCACTGTGAAGCAGTATATAAGTCTAAGTGCTATTGCTATTGTTAAATTAGTGGTCCACAGAGAACATGAACCAACATCTGCAGCTACAAACTGAGCTCCGTTCTGTACACTCTTCTCTGTTTGGACATAATATAAGTGGGTATTGTATGAATTCTTCTATCAATACAAAAACTTGAGAGGATATTAAGGTATAGGATTATTTGTAATTTATGAAAAACATCAAGGTATACAATAGTTTTGCTGTTACTGAGTACATGTACTGATGCCAAAAGGAAAATAGGCAAGCAATTGTAATAAAGCAGAATCCAAATCTCACTTTGCACTTCGGTTCAAAATGAGACTAGTGTAGTGTGCAACATATTTTGAATGTAAATGGTTTGAGTTCAAAACAGGTTCCTTCAGTTCAAAATGGTGTATTTCAAACATTATTTCAAGTGAAAAACGTTTTGTATGCCTTTGTGATTTTAACGTAGCAGACAGTGGGTTAAAATTTTGGAACAATTTTTTTTTTCTTAAGTGGTAACATTTTACTCCTTAAAATCTCCTCCAAATATCAAAGACCAGTTTCTTAGGGACTGATTTTTTTTAAAAGAGGGTGGGGTGGGTAGTGTAAATGGGTTTGGGGGAGCATATGCAGATCACAGGTTGTCCATCCCATTCTAGATGAAATTTATAAAATCTTGGGAGAAACAGGAGCTGGTAACTATGCATTTCTCATTCTCTTACAATTTCAAGATCCCTTTATGTTGAAGTGACTGCCTGAACTAGGCCTAAGTGAGAGTATATACATGCTCCAAAAGAAAGCATACCATGTGTACTTTATATATACTGTGTGTACATTGTATGTAAGCGTATCTGAGCTCTGTTTTAGATTTTGTACATTTCACGATTTGTTTTCCCGGAATTAGATGTGATACCTTAGAGCTCAGGGGAAGGAAGCTCAGTGATGCAATGGTTAGGAGGGGTTCCTGGGAAAGGAGCAGCAGCTGGTAGCAGAAGGAGGGCAGACTGAGGTTGAACCTGGAGCTTAAGCAGGAGAGTCTCATCTTTGTTTCTTAATGGAAAAATGGCATCCCTTGCAATCCTAATCTACCCTTCACTCCTTCTAGTGCTTATTTATCATGCAAGTAAGTAAACTTTGTACTCCTGTTTTCAATCCCCTAAATAATTAATAGGATATTTTAAAAAGAAAGATACCTAAGAAAATGCCTTTTGCTCATTAATTTTTAACATGATGAACTGGTGGGTTTCTGAATGCAATTTTGTAAACTGGGTAAAATTTAATGGATTATATTTATATTTTATTTAATAAACTACCTCAAAAAGTTTTGAAAAGCAGAATAGAATAGAATAGAATAGAATAGAATAGAATAGAATAGAATAGAATAGAATAGAATAGAATAGAATAGAATAGAATAGAATAGAATAGAATAGAATAGAAGAATAACAGAGTTGGAAGGGACCTTGGAGGTCTTTTAGTCTAACCCTCTGCTCAGGCAGGAAACCTTATACCATTTCAGACAAATGATTGCCCAATCTTTTCTTAAAAACCTCCAGTGTTGGAGCATTCACAATTAATTGTGATTAATTGTTCTGTTAGGAAATTTCTCCTTAGTACTAGGTTGCTTCTCTCCTTGATTAGTTTCCATCCATTGCTTCTTGTTCTGCCTTCAGGTTCTTTGTAGAATAGGTTGACTCCCCTCTTCTTTGTGGCAGCCCCTCAAATATGGAACACTGCTATCATGTCAACCCTAGTCCTTCTTTTCAAAGCCTACGGTGGGAAAAGGCCAGAAATTATTACAAACTGATAGAAACAGCCGGGGCTCTCAGATGCTATGTAAATGATACCCAAGGAACATCATAGATACTCCTATTTCCAAGTTAGGTTGGGTTAAGTTGTGTATAGGAGGAGGAGGAAGCTCAGCAAGATGGCTAGTAGGTAGGTAGATCTGTACCAGGAATGCAACTAACTGATCTAAAAAATAATATACGGCAATTATATAGTCTGTTTTGTTTTAATTAAGTTACAAATGGTTGAGAAAAAGCATAGCTTATCTAATCCTTGTAGTGTATGTGAAAATATTAGATTCATATCAGCAATTGATTGATTGATTGAATGATTGAATGAATGAATGAATTTTTTCCTTGATGGCTAAATCTAAGCTGGCTCTTCCATTATCTAGATGCAATGGATGTGTTCAGGGTACGTCCGTTCGACAATATTTCTCTGCCCTGCCATTTCTCCTTTGTGGATAGCACAGAAGGTTTATCCTTCACCTGGGAGAGGGAAGATATCAAGGAGGAGCACGAAGTAGAAGATGATGATTTTTACAAATACTTTGTCGGGCTTCATGATTTTTATCAGTTTTATCCGAAGGTGATATATACCTTTAGCGACAACATGGAACAAGTGGAAGAGCGGAATTCCCTCTATGAAGGCAGAGTCTGGGTGGATGAGGAGGAGATTCCAGAGGGCAGCCTGACCCTCATGCTGGACCAGGTTCAGTTTTCTGACGAGGCTATGTATATATGCAAGGCCACTAATTCACGGGGCAGAGGGTCAAGAAAAATGAAGCTTGTTGTGGAAGGTAAGAATGCTTGCCTATTTTCCAGTATTGCCCAGTTGAAAATACCTAATACAGGAGTAACTGTGCTGTGTGAATTATCTTTTATAAATTGCTGAGGCTTTTTTTTCTTCTGTTACGAATTTTATCTGTTTATGCTACAATAAGCCTGATTTCTGTACAAGAATGCACATTTCAAAGTGAATATAATATATTTCCTCTCACCAGATTTTTTTAATACTTTATCTTGCTTAGAAAACAAATCAAATCACACATACAGACTGAGGGATAATATGACTTAGCAATAGATAGTAGAATATGCAGTAAAAACAATAACAGAGAATAACGACTATAAAAGATAGTCATTAAAATTTAAAAATATCACAGCATATTTTTAAAAAGTCTAAGAATAAACTAAGATTCCAACAATTTTTTGTATATACTGCAAAATCGTTGCAACTCAAAAATTCTTGGTTTCAATCTTTAGACAGACAATCAAAATTGAGTCAGAATGTGAAGGGTAAAAGATTTTTCAGGAACAATTTTAGAACACTGGATCCATCATCAAGTGAGACCTTTCATCTTAAGGTCTCTTAAAAGGTTGCTGACAGTAGTGCATCCTACTTCCAAATGGCGAGAAATATCAAGATTCCACTGTTAACTTGACCTTTGGTAGTTTTTGGAAATGACTTCTTTTACAACTTTGTTTCTATAAAATAGCTTGCTTTTTTAAAACATATGCACAGAGCCTGAGCTTGATAACATTAAAAGCATTAATATTTCAAGAGGATTATTCTTACTAACATACCTGTAAGAGAATCCAGAATGCTATAGAAGTTGCTGATATGTCAAGTAAAATGCAGACTTTTTCTGAATAAATATTTTATCCTTCAGCTGAAAAGGACTAGAAATAGCAACAGAAGAATAAGCTGGAGTGGTTAAGTAGTTTGCTTAATTAGGAGAACTTAAATTGCATTTCTAAGCAAAGCAAACCTTATCAAATCCATTCATGATAGTTAATCATGAATATTGACTAAAAAATTGTCCTGTAAAGATATTTTAAAAGGGTGAAGTTGTTTCCAAGTTGAAACATTATATAGAATAGAATAGAATAGAATAGAATAGAATAGAATAGAATAGAATAGAATAGAATAGAATAGAATACAATAGAATATAATAGACTTGGAGGTCTTCTAGTCCAACCCCCTGCTTAGGCAGGAAACCCTACACCACTTCAGACAAATGGTTATCCAACATCTTCTTAAAAACTTCCAGTGTTGGAGCATTCACAACTTCTGGAGGCAAGCTGTTCCACTGATTAATTGTTCTAACTGTCAGGAAATTTCTCCTTAGTTCTAGGTTGCTTCTCTCCTTGATTAGTTTCCACCCATTGCTTCTTGTCCTGCCCTCAGGTGCTTTGGAGAATAGTTTGACTCCCTCTTCTTTGTGGCAACCCCTGAGATATTGGAACACTGCTATCATGTCTCCCCTAGTCCTTCTTTTAATTAAACTAGACATACCCAGTTCCTGCAACCGTTCTTCATATGTTTTAGCCTCCAGTCCTCAAATCATCTTTGTTGCTCCTCTCTGCACTCTTTCTAAAGTCTCAACATCCTTTTTACATCATGGCGATTTGATCAACAAGAGCCTTGTTTTTTCAGTAAATATAGAGGAATGCAATTTCAACTGACTTTTCAAAAATGAACATTTTATTTCTAAGCATACACCACAAACTGAACCTAGCTGCATTATTCCCACATTCTGCTAAGTCATATTATGAAAATAAACAGAGGAATCTATTTTACATTATTACTTAAAGCAGGGCAGCAAGTAAGAAAGGAACAGTTAGAGGGACAGAATAAATGACCAGCAGTAAATTGGGAATAGCTCTCAGAATGATAATCCACAAAAGTATAACAAGGCAATAAAACTGGTATATTTCTGGGAGTCAGGTGTGAACATGAAAGTAAGTAACCGGAGAACAAGGGACATGACTATCAATGCAGAACAGAAGTATTTATATAAGGAGCAGCTTTGAAGATTAATTTTCTGGAAAGAATGTGTTCCTTCTCACACCCACAATTTATATGCCATACCATTTTTTTCTTTTTTTTCTTTTGAAGAAATTGAGAAATTGCAAGTCATAACTAGGATAAAATGAATACTGAACAAAATATCCTACGGCAGATTTTCAGAAGTTTTAATCTAGCATTTCCCCCATCATATTTTCTATATATCTAGGGCTTTAGCTCTTCTAGTTCTACAGCCTGGATGTCCAATGCCTCTACTGAATGGATAACTATTAGAAATGAAGAATGCAAGCTCTGGAAATCCTGCTGTGTAACACGTTTGAGAAATCTCAGAACAATTGTTACAAAGCTGTAATTAGATTATTACTAATTGTTCTGTTTTTCCACCTCTCACAATTAGATGCTGAAGAGCCACAGGTGCAGTTCAGCACAGTCGATGATACACTTGTAGCCAAGTGCATCTCAGCAGGCTGGTACCATATGCCAAAGGTAACCTGGCGTAACCGCAAGGAAGAGGATCTGTCTGGCTATTCCAAAACAGAGATTCTGGAAGAGAAACAGGATGGGTCCCACCGAGTGGTATCTACGTTACATTACCCTGTGTTGCTCCATGAAATCTACACTTGTCACATTGAAGAGAGTGATGTGCTCAACAGACCTGTTAGGTCCATCCACAAAGTTCCAAGTTAGTGATCTCTTGTTGAAAGCCTCTGTTGGGTGTTGAAAGAAGAAATCTGTTGTTAAGCAAAGACACGAGGACAGATTAAGCATGATAGAGTAGCTGTTTTCTTCTTCCCAGCAACCTTGCTCAGGATGCTGCCTTTCAATGGTGGGAAATGGTTAAACAAATTATTGGGCTAGGACAGGGGTCTGCAACCTGTGGCTCCGGAGCCGCATGCGGCTCTTTGGGCCCTCTGCTGCGGCTCCCTGTCACCCTGTTGTGCCAGAGGGATGAAAGAGCCATCATCCTGTCATGGCAGTGGCATGGCCGCAGCCTTAGTGTGGGAGCGAAGAGGCCCTCTTGCCTTTACGCGGCAACAGCATTCCGCCTTCATTGTGGTACATTTGCTGTTGCCGCCAGCAAAGAGGGCTGGGAGAGAATGGCGGGGGCGGATCTTGTGAGGTGGGGGCCATCCCCCAAGCCTGGCCTTCCTCCTCCCTTATCGGCAGGGCCAAGAGAAAGAAGGGGGCAGCGTGGGGAAGCACTCCCCTCCCCTGCTGAGCACCGAGCACAACAGCCCAGCGGGGGGGGGGAGATGGCCCGGCAGAAGCGGCCCCATTGGCGAGTTAGACAGCAGAGAGGCCTGGCCCGGCTCTCGCAGCGGAACGCTGTTCGCCACCTTTGAAATGCGCCGCTTTCTGTTTCCTGTTCCTTCCCCGGGCAGTGATGGCTGGGGCCATGGAGGGGGGGGGGGGAAGCAGAGGCATCAGGGTTGCTCCCCCCCCGCAAGCCCGGC
>QLTV01000867.1:2213751-2226531 GCA_003457575.1 Thermophis baileyi | reverse complement strand
CCCCTCCGGGGACCCCCCCCCCCCCCCCCCCCCCCCTCGCACCTCTCTCTCTCTCTCTCTCTCTCTCTCTCTCTCTCTCTCTCTCTCTCTCCTCTCTGGAGAGCAAACCCACTTTCCGCCGTTTCCCGCCAGGGGGGGAGAGGGGCGGAGAGGGAGATACCTCTTTCCCATAGAAAACAAAATACAGGGAGACACAAAACCTGAGTAGGTGTGGCTGGGGGAGTCGTGACTGGGTGGGAGTGAGTGACATCGAGTTGGCCACGCCCACCCAGGTTTTGTGGCTCCCGTTGTTTTGTTTTCTGTGGGAAATGGGCCCAAGTGGCTCTTTGAGTGTTTAAGGTTGCAGACCCTGGGCTAGGAGGAAGGCATATGGCTTTTTCCTTCTTCCCATTGACCGTGGTCATGAAAGAGAGGGCAGCTCAGCAAAATGAGGGTGAAAGTGCCAGAATGAGTGTTGGCCTTCGAGATGTTGCTGAATTATACATTCCAGTCATAATGGTTAATGGATTCTGGCAGTTATATTCAGGAATGTCTGTGGTATTACAGATTCCCCAGTTCTAGAGTAGTATGTGTGAGAGAGAGATGCACAAACGAAGATGTGATGAATGTCAGGAGTAATGGAAGATAGATGTACACACATGTAGAATCATGGACCAAACCAACAATTTGTGTAGATTGTTCTTTCATGAGCTAGTATTAGTAGACCTAATATGGTTCTCCTGTTTCTTGAAAGCAGTTTGGCCACACACAAAAACAATCAGCTGGATCAACTTTTGCCATCTAATTATCCATCTTTCCAGGCAAGAGGAAGGAGTAGAAACTTCCACACTACTCTTCTGAATATTCATGAATCCTGGCCATGAAGGCTCAGATTGAGAATTGTGGTATCTTAGAAGCCATTTCTGGTTTGACACTCAACAAAGTGTCATTTATTCCTAGTTAGAAAACTGGCTTCTCATTTCAGTTAATGCTTGTTGACACCTCAGTTTTAAAAATACATATTTAGAAATACATTCCATTGAATTCAAAGAAACTTAATTATCAGTAAAATTGGCAACTTTAAAGAAAAGGTGATTAGAATGTCAAAAGTGTTTTATTCTCTCTCACAAACAATAGACAGAATGTGGGGCCCAATTGTTTTTTTATATGCATATCTCCATCTCCCCTCACTTTTTGCAAAAAATCAGAAAAGGTTAATTTCTGGTATAACAATCGATAGTGTACTTAATATTTGAGATTGGTATACTTAGTTCAAAGATGTGGTAGTACTCCTGATGCAGCTACCCAAGCTGAGTCTCATAAACCTCTCTGAGAAAACAAAATGGTTCCTGGCAAGTTAGTTATGTAGAAGTAAGCTCCACTTTCTGTGGTAATTTGTACTGATATAAGATAATGTAAGTACTTATTCTGAAATTTTGGATGAATATGAACGTGAATGTCCCTACAGCAAAATGGGAAAGCTTTCTTCTCTTCAGGGCCAGATTCTTAGAAGACTTACTTGCTAGTGAGCCAACATATCAATTGTAAATGGCGCTATTTATTATTTATCTTCTGGCGTTCTCTTTTTTCTTTGACTTTCTCATCACAGATCATTGCTCCACTAGTGACTTGCAGGGTCTTGTAGAGCATCCACCATGGTAGAAAAATAGCAGTAATATTTGGTTTCACACTAGTGATTTGTAATATCTCACAGTATTGTTCAATCATTGCTGTGGAAAAATAGTCTTTGTTATTGATAGGTTGCCACAGCAATGACAGCGGGTGAGACTGAAAATGCTATAATGTTGTAAACGGTGAATGACAGGGTTTTTTTATCATTTCAGTGAGTTGGATGATGCGAGGAAGACACTATGCAGTGGGCAAGGGGGGGGCTCTTCCTCATGACTGCATTGTTGTGCTTTCCTCCAGTCCAAGCAGCATCACAAAACCATGCTGGGATATTTCTATTCTGCCCTCATTGATGAATCTCATTCAACAGTGAGCAAAGCAAATGATGCTCTTCTTAGAGACTCAAATGGGGCAATCTAAGGAGAGTAATTGATGAATCCTCTTGGTTTCACCTGCCTGAAGAAACAAACAATACTATGCAAGGAGAAGACACGTTTTCACAGATGGTAGAACAGCCATCAAAATATGGTTAGCCGATCAGTGTTTGTTGGGAAGTAGTTCTGCCTGGTCTAGCAACTAGTGCTCTCCTGCTTTATTGGGTGGACCCAACTAACTCATCTGCAGGAATGGGTGCTCTGCATGGGAGTATTCATTCTACCCAAGTAAGCAGGAAACTGTCGGCTTTATCAGGCAGAACATAACATCATCCCCTGCAATAAAGTTGCCCATCCAGCCCTGGCACATCAGGCAGTCCTACAGCTGATTGGGGGTGGGGGTGGTAGTAGAGATGTGAAGGCCCGGAAAAAAACCGGAAAAATTCGAAAAAAAAAACACGTTTTTTTTTTCGTTTTTTTACTGAAGGCTTTTTTGTTTTTTTTTGCAAAATATTGGAAAAGTTGAAAATCCCACTTCAGTGCCATAAAATCTCAAGGCTCGGTTTCCATTGAAACTTAGTCCCACTCTCTTCTTAACACTTCCCCCATCTTCAATTCTTTTTATGAGAATGGGGTTTTTATTTTTATTTTTATTTAATACCTTGGAGAGGAAATTTGAAATCTTGTTACTTTTGGTTTTGAAAATTGTTTGTTGGAGTCTTTTTGTCTGTTCCACATAAACTAGTAAGCAGTTCAGGAGATTGTTGCTCCCTTTGTTACAAATAAATATTATAAAAAAGTAAATTCTGTTTGTGATAATAGTTTGGCTACACTATATTTTTAATATGCTAGTTGTGATAATTTTATGCCAAGTCAAATTGTCCATAGTCATATTTTATGTTCCTAAAATAACAGAATGACTTTCAATCTTAAAAAGACAAAAAAGTGCTAATGTAGCATTTTTTTCAATTTTTCTGAAAATTTCCGTTTCCCCCCCAAAAAAACCGGAAAAAACCCGGGTTTTTTTCCGAGCTTTCAAAATTTCTGGAAATTTTACATCTCTAGGTGGTAGTAGTGAAGGGCACCTACTTGGAAAACAGGCAATCTTCCAGAAGACTGATGGACATGTTTCCCAAAAAAAGGGTTAAACAATTTATCCCCTCTGCCTTTTCCTCTCTCTCCTCTTTCTCTTTCTCTCTCTTTGAACTAGCAGGAAAGATGGGGACAAAGTGGTCCATGTTTAAAAACAGCATTTCCCACTTTTGCTCCCCCCCCCACCAATGAATGAAGGAGATTAAATCACCAGGGACAGCAGATTAGAGCAAGATCTATGTTTCAAAACAGCTTTCCCTACTTCTCTTGCCAGCTTGAAAAAGAGATATAGCAGGCAGGGGAGAAAAGTGTCAATCACCTTCCTAAAAAAATGGGTGACACACTCCTGGTTTCTCCTGTCATGCAAGCCCAAGAAGTCCTGGAAAGCTATGCTTGCAATAGCCTCAGGTGCTGGGCAGGTTGCAATCACTAGCCATGCCCTCCCTAGGCATCCTTGAGGAGATGTTGAAGTTGTTAAAACAGGAACTCTTGTTCCAGGAGAAAACTAAAAGCACAACTTCAGCATGAGAACCTCTAAATATATCTTTAGGCTGCTGCTCCAGTGGGCTAGAGTTCCCAAGGCAACCTCATGAGGATGTGCCCTTTAACACTGATTAGGGAGGCAGTTTCATACTGTGATTAGTGGACCATGAGGAAGAGCCCAGAATCTGATGGGCAAGTTGTTCTTGCCAATGATCTGAAATGATAGCTAATAAAAGAGCCTTTGAAATTAGGGTGAGTGGCTGCATGAAACTAGATCAAAGGTATTACGATGTTTCGGGTAGCACATTCCTATGATAGAGGTGAAAGGTTTTCAGGAAATTTAACTTTTTCCAGTCCATACAAAGAGTAGCATAAGCACATCAGAAAACAGGGAAAATATTTTACATAGGAAACTATGAAATACACCTCAGCCCATGTAAAATGGATGCATTAGTTGAGATTTCAAAATGTTGGTATCTGACTATTAATAGCAATGAAGTTGCTACAGAACCAGACAGAAAATATTTGCAAATTTGGTCTAACGGATCAACAAAGAGTATATTATAGATATAGATATAGATATACAGAGAAGATATAGATACAGGTAGTCCACAACTTACAACCATTCATTTACTGACTGTTTGAATTTACAATGGCACTGAAAAACTTACTTATGACTGTTTTTCACACAGCCATTGCAGCATCCCCAAGGTCACGTGATCAAAATTTGGATGCTTGGCCGCTAGCATGTATTTTATAACAGTGCTAGTGATTCACTTTACAACTGTATCAAGAGTGGTTGTAAAATGGGGCCAAATTCACTTAACAACTGTCTTGCTTAGCAATGAAAAATTTGGGCTTAATTGTGGTCGTAAGTCAAGGACTACCTGAATAAGTATGTACAAGTATATAGGTATAGATATGTAGGGGTAGTCACGATTATCTCAAAGGTTTTGAGTCAGAACTGATGAAGCTTCCTGGATGAGAAGTAAAATGTCTTCTTCCTCAAAGAAAAAATATAGTCCAGTTGCCATTCGAAAAAGCACCTTTGAGATATGTAGGAGTCTTTTTTTTTTTAAACAAATGTGCTGGTTGTTTGTATGGCTGGGTTTGTTTTAACTTTTTAACTTTTCTTTTTTCAGAGAGGAAATATCATAATATGTACAACAATCACTACTAGAAAATCAACACCAAGTTGATGCAGTGAGGGAAGACAAGCACTTGTTTTTCCATCATATCAGCTCTGTACAGTGCCTGCAACAGCAGAAGAAAGAGGGAAAATACAGAAAAAGAGGGAAAATACATTTTGCATGTTGAAAGGAGGGATTGTTTATATTATTGTAAGATGTTTGAATTAAATTGAATTGAATTAAAAACTGCCAAAATAATCCATATGGACAACCAAGACTGGATTGAGTTTTTTCACACTTACGGGGGTGATTGGGTAAGCCCATCTCCTATGCCAAACCATCCCCTACAGATGCCATTCTCTGCTAGGAGACATCTGGCCAAGGGGAGCCCACCTTGCTTCCAGTCTAGAGAAATCATTTCATTGTCAAACCAGTCTTGCCATTAAGAAAACTTAAAAAGTAATAAAAACAATAGGAATCATATATAAACATAGGTCTGCAACAATTAGTTTTCCAGTGATTTTGGTAAGGCTCATTGAATTGTGTCAGAAGCAGAGAAAAATGTTTACAGGATTGGATTGCTAGCTTTACACCCAGCCTTCCTCTTTTCTGATTCAGGCTTAGGAAGAGCAGTTGGGGGACTTAATCTATCTTCCTGTAATTAAAATCCTTCATTACATTTCTGTGTTCTGTAAGACAGACAGCAGGACCTTGATTTTCTTGTGTCATATCCTTTTTCAGATATTTCAAGGGAGCTATCATAGCCTCTCTTCAATTCTCTTCCCAAATCCTCCCACTTGTCTTCATAGGACTTAGTTTCTAGCTGCCTGATCATCCCCACTGCATCTTTTGTAGTTCAACTGAATCCTTCTTAAAATGTAACACCCAGAATTGGACAGAATACTTGATGTGCGATCTGAACGTTATATAAAATAAAGAACAGAAAATAATAAACTAATCTGTGTCGGTCACCGGGAGCAGAGGTTTTGTCTCCCGAGCTTTCGGACTCATACTGGAGCCCAGATGGGCTCCAGCATGAGTCCAAAAGCTCGGAATACAAAACCACTGGTCCTGGTGACCGACCCAGATTGGATCCTGCAACATTATCCTGGGACACGTATTTTTGCCATCATTCATGAGAAAATAATAAAGCATCTATGATAAGGAAAACAACCAGTAAATCCCCCCCCCCCCGCAAAAGATACAGGTTTTTGGTCTCCGTTTCTTAGCCGAGGGAGCCAGTGTTGCCCAAAGATATTTTCCGTCGTCATAGGGAAACATGACTATATGGCGAGGTACACAGAACACTCTTACCGTCTCACCGAAGTGGTACCTATTTATCTACTCGCATTTGCATGCTTTTGCACTGCTAGATTGGCAGGAGCTGGGGCAAGTAACAGGAGTCACCCTGTCACATGGTGACTGGATGTTGAACTGCCAACCTTTCAGTTGACAAGCCTAGAATCTTAACCACTAGGCCACCGCATCCCCTACAAAAGGTGACATTATAATAAAATGAACATAGCCTGACCCTAACCATACATAAATTACTTCAGATACAACACTGCAATTTATAATGACAACTGTTAGCCATCAAGGCCCTCCGGAGTGGCTTTGCCTTTGCTGTCTGAAACGCCTATCCTGCAGTGGCCAATTTGATATTAAGAGAGGCAAAGCATTGGTGATGATGATGACAGGCTAAATTCTGCTGTTAAACCAGGGTTTCTCCACCTCAGCAACTTTAAGATGTTCAGCTCTTAGAATTCCCCTGCATCCACACAAAACTGCTTGAGAAACTCTATGTTAAACAACCCCCCCTCCCCACTTCCCAAAAGGGTAGGGAAAGCAAGAGGCCTCACCAGAGAAAAGGAGGTTCTGAAGATACAGAAGACTGTTAGTAGAAGGCAGAAGACCCTATTTTTGAATACTTCCCTGCACTTATGCAATCTGTTTCCCACTTCTGGTGAACAAAAACAGCAAGTGGGAGGCTAAAAACCCTGTGCTCTATTACAGGTAGGAGTTTTGAATTTAGCTGGTTGCCTTGTTACAATTCAGAAATCTGTTTTCACAATCTGTGTGATATGTTGGTGGCTATTTCATAACTTCTAATTATGTGGCAACCACTCAAATATACAGTTAGTTGTAACTATAGGAAAAGATTGCCCACACACAGCCATAATGGAATGAGAATCGCTTTTCCATCCCAAGCCTCGTAGAGTACAATATACTGAATTCACCTTGTTGGGGTTAATTACACGGTTTTTTGGACAGGGGAAAAAAGGAAGGTCTATCCATGATCAGGCAGTAAAAGACACAGCTGTGACTTCACCAAGGTCATTATTCACCCATTTCCTCAGCAATGGTGATGTTTGTGTATAGCAGCTGGCAGAGTGGGTGATGTGACATCTGCTTTCCCTTATGGAGCAAGGTGTCTGCTTTCTGCCCCCAAGGCAGAGATGGGCAGCACACTGGCAGCTGCTCCCCTGAGTAGGCCACAGACCCATAAACGGCCTCCAGGCAACCAATAAGGGAACAGCAGCCAGGAAGACAAAGCTGCTTCTGCCTTTTCTCCATTTCTGCTTCCTTCTGATGTTTTGAAGGATCCACCAGCTCAGCTGAATGCAGGGTATGACACTGTTGTCCTGCCTCAAACAGCAAAGGACCTCTTGGATAGTGCAGTCCATAAATAATTCTTTGAAAGAAGATTCCTATACTCCGCTTAACAAAGCATTATTGACCGCTTTCAGAAGAGGTCTTCATGGGATTCCTAAATATCTAGTGACCATTTCCTAATGTCCTTTCGAAAAGTAAAATCATAATGCTGGTAGCATAAGCGGGCAAACTGATTATTTAGAATTGTTCCTACTAGGGTTTAGGCCAGATTCAGAGAAAGAAACTGCCTTGGGAAGCACCTAATCTTGGAATTGAATAAATAGGTTGGAAGGGACCTTAGAGGATATCTAGTCTGATCGCGGTCCAATGCAAAACATCCTACATTACACCATCCTTGCCGAATTGCTAACTACCCTTCCAGTGTCAGAAAGTCCACCAGCTTCCAACTCTGGAATCTATTCCATTGCTGAACTGCTCTAACTATTAGGAAATTTTTCTTGATGCCCAGGCAAAATCAGTTTCTTCATAATTTAGACCTGTTCTTTCTTGTCTTGTCTTCTGAAACAAAATTCGATAATTCTTCTCAGTCTTCTGAATAACAACCTTCAGATACCTGAAAATAACAATTATGTCTCCTCACAGTCTTTATTTCTCCTTCTTTTGTTCCTGTGTAAGCATGCAGGGGTGGTAATTGGCCCAAATTCTGTATTCATTATAGTACTCTCATCTGTTCTTTGTTCTTAAGGCTTTACAGGACGGAGTGGGGGTGGTAGAGATAACGAAATGAAATTTAGGTAGCTTTGCTTTGGGGGATCCTGCTCTGCCCTCCCCCCTAAGGTAACCTCTACCACTTGGCTCATTTTATCGATTTCTGTCCCCACATCCACACCCACATGTGCATATGTTCTCCTCCCCCTATTTCATTAGCCCCCAAACAAACCTGTGACATAGGGAGAGGTGGCTGTGTTCACAAGAAACACTGAACTACAAACCTAACTACAACCATATTGGAGCCTACAATATTATGTAACCCAATCTTATGTAACCCTAGCAGTGTGTTGTGAAAACTCAGAAGATTGGAGTAAATTACAGAATAACCACGGTGAACAAACTCAGACACTGACCGGATCAAACTCGCCTAGAGATTTCCCATTACTTAGGGTGGGCTTGAACCTATTCTCCCTGCCCCCACTATTGTTATTGTTGTTGTTGTTACAATTTATATTCTGCCTTTGCTCTAGGACAGGGGTCTCCAAACTTGGCAACTTTAAGACTTGTGGACTTCAACTCCCAGAATTCTCCAGCCAGCTGGCTGGAGAATTCTGGGAGTTGAAGTCCACAAATCTTAAAGTTGCCAAGTTTGGAGACCCCTGCTCTAGGAGCTGACAGTGGCGCTACTAGCATTGCCTCTACAACCCTTTGAGGTAGAACGACTGGCCCAACATCTCACAGCAGTTCCAGGGAGATGGGTGGTTAAGAAATATGAAATATAAATAAATATAAGTAAAAAATAAAGTTTGCACGGTTCACTAAGGGCTCTCCCTAGAGACCAACATCTCAAGTCACTATCACCATCAGAACTCTACCTTGCTGATTTCTGCAATTAATTACCTGCTTACCTAGAAGCAAAAGTGGGGTAACTACAGGTGTAAACTTTGCTATTAAAAACGAACCCTGTCGAAAGCATTGCTTACAAAAGGCAAAGAAGCAGGAGTGTGGACAAGATACACGGACAAGACTGAACTAACGCACTTAGGAGCTTTCCTGTGAAAAAGGCACGGAATTTTTTTTTCCCCCCCGGCCGAACCGAACATCGCAAACACCAGGCACAGCGGGGGGAGGGGGGCGCAGAGGTCCCGGTCATTGACGAGTTACGCTCCCGCGCTAGAGACAGACATTCGGGGGCCGAGGGTCGCCGGCAGCAGGGAAGCAGCGCACGAAGCGGCGGCGGCAGAAGCAGCTCACTTCCTGGGTAAGTTCGACCGGTAGATCTTCGGCGTTCCGCCAAGGAAGACAGGAAGGCAGGCAGCGCTTCACCTGCCAGTTTCTTTTCCTTCCTTTCTAGAGGGACCGAGGACTCCGCGCCTGCGATCCCAGGCTGGATGCGCGGCTGCCGAAGCCCGACTGCAGCCATCGGGAGCCTCGGCTTTTTTTCTTTCTTTTTTTTTAAGTTGCGTCCAGGGAGATCGGCGTTGTCATTCCGAAGTCCGGAGAAACCCGGCCTCGCTTCGCCACCCAGACGAGAAGATCCACTGACCACGCCTCGACCCACTACGGATGTCCCTCTGAAATGAGCCAGGTGGCAAGGAAGAAGGGCGTGGGAAGCCCCGGGCGCGGCGAGCGGCCGGCCGCGGCTGGAAGGCAGCGAGGTAGCGAGTAAACAGAGGGCGCCAGGCCCCGGGCTCGCGGAACTCGCCCCGGTCGCTCTCCTTTCGGCAGCCTCTTCCATTTCGGCGGAGATGAGCGGCTGGGCAGGGCTGGCCGGGCTCCTCCTGGCCGTGGCTGGAGCTCAGAAGCAGCCGCTGCAGCCATCGAGGGCGCCGCCGAGTAGCCTTCGTCCTGCCGCCGCGGAACACAACGCTCAGTTCGACCACGTCTTCAACGGGACGGTCAACCGAGGCACGGAGCGGCTGTACTCGTTCAACTACACCAGTAAGGCGGGTCAGGTAAGGCGGCAGGTGCTCTCTGGGGCAGGTGCGGCTGCAGCCCTGGAAGGCGGCGCAGCTCGGAGGGTGGGGGGTGGGGGACTCGGAGAGGGAGAGCTGGGGAAGGTCGGCTGGCGGGTTCAGGTGGCGAGGCGGGAGGAGACCTCCGGGGGGGGGGCAAATGCTGAAGGCCTGCGGCGGGGCTCAGATGATGGGGAAGGTAGGAGAGGGACAAGGCCTAGCAATTCGGAATTGAAAACCAGTCGGGTTATTCATTCATTATCCCTTTCAAGACAACCCCCCCCCTTCCCCCATTTTGGCAGTTTCCTAGGAGCCAGCTATTTTTCTGAACTTGTGTTTTTTTTTTAATGTGATTGTGTCTGCAAATAAAACTCCCATTTAAACA
The DNA here is from genome assembly GCA_003457575.1 of Thermophis baileyi. Lineage (NCBI taxonomy): Eukaryota > Metazoa > Chordata > Lepidosauria > Squamata > Dipsadidae > Thermophis > Thermophis baileyi. The sequence continues at coordinate 2,216,180 of QLTV01000867.1, read as the reverse complement.
AACTTCAGATTTCCCTGTTCTTTCTGAGTCATGACAAATGCTTCTGTTGCTTCCTTGAGATAATGTCAGAGCGCACGTTATCATGGAATTACATAACAGTTTACCCCACATTGGTAATTAGAGGTTATTATTCCATTCATCCATCACACTGTTTTTTTTGGGGGGGGGCGGGTGTTAAGCAATGTTATTCAAAGTGCAAGAAAAGAAAAGGTGTTAATAAGAAATTAAATTAAAGAGATGCTCATTCATTCTCTGTATGTGACCAAACCATTTTAAATGTATTTCTTTTATTTGGGCAGTGTTAGACTTCAGGGTTTACATCAGTGTGTGTGTGTCTGTGTGTGTGTATCAGTGTGCACCTGGCTGTGCGTGTACACATATGCATGTGTGTGTATGTGTGTGTGTGTGTGTGTGTGTGTGTGTGTGTGTGTGTAAACCCTGAAATCTGACACTGCCCAAATGAAAGAAATACATATTCTTTCATTCATTCATTTTCTTTAAGTATATTTCTTTCACGTCTATCACTTACTTTTGCATTCAGTCCAGTTTGCTTATTTTTGACTCCTTCTATTTTACCATATACCCTTAAAATAACCCATTCCCTTTGCATTTAAAGTACTTTTGCTTCTCCTGATATACCCAACTGTCAGTTCTATGTAAGAAAGAGGGCAAAGTATACAGTATGTTTGCTTATTTTGATACACATTCAGCAGTGGTGTATTAACCATTAAGCAGACTAAGCACATGCTTAGGGCACCAGGCCCAAAGGGGGCACCACAAAGTTGAGAAAGAAAAAAAAAACAATGAAGATTTGTTAAAAAAAATTGATAAAACTAGGAGGGGGGCACCAAGATTTGTCAGTGCTTAGGTCACCAGTGAGCCTTAATCCGCCACTGACATTCAGTCTTTACAATAATCTCCATATTACCGACTCTCTTTTTATCAGCAAAGAAAAAAATACAACTACCTGGAAATGCGAAAAGAACAAATCCTTCGCTGAACCAAAAAATGAAAATAACAAAGCAAAACATGTAAATATTTAACTTGCCAACCTTATAGGCAAGTTAATGTATGTATGTGTATGTATATGTACAAATCTAATAATTTTTTATTCCCTATAAGGTTATAAGCCAATAAATAAAGCAGAAACGTTTCAATCCTGGTGTCAAAAAAGTCATGATCTCATTCTGTGGCCTCAAACCCACAGAAAACTGCTGTTCTGCAGTCTCCCTTGAGGAGCAGCTGTCTAGAGCACATGTGGGTGATTTCCCTTTCTTTCATTGTCCGGAGAGGTTTCAAAGAACTGATCTACTCACCGGTTTCTTGATCTTTCCTGTGATCATCAGATCGGCTTCTGCAGAGCCTCTTCAGTTCACTATAACTCCCTCGGAAGCCATTATTTTCCCCAACTTGTGATTCAATTTTTAACAACAAATTCAGTCTGGATCATATACCATAGTCTTGTCTGTTGGTTGATACAAAGCTAATTTAAAGACAGAAAGTTGACAAATTTATTAAGCCAAAATTTAAAATTGAGGCTAAGCCATTCTTCCATGAATCACTTTTTTTGAAACTGTCCAAACATGATACAGTAATATCCAAAGTTCTTCACTGATTGAAAAATTTCAGGGTTTGGGAATATAATTTAATGGAATATTGACATACTTAACCTTTAACTGTGTTTGAAGAACTTGGATCATCATAGCAAATCCATACCTAATATGGATTTACAAAGAGACAAGTCTGTAACATGTACCAATTTTCCTTAGAATTATTACAACTCTAAGCTAAAAACAGTGGGAACTAGCCTTTTCTAAACATTCTCGGAGGAGTCCAATAGACCTCAAGAAAATATTTTTGCTGAATCAAACAAGTTGTAAGAAACATGTCTACTATTGTTTAATACTTGGAGCCATTGATTGAGTAGTGTATCACTATTCCAAATTGCTTGACTGTTGTTCAAAATTATTTTTGAATAAATAGTTATTGAATAGTTATTGATTTAGTTTCCATAAACATTGGAGGCCACCCCACTAATTTCAAAACCTCTGGTGTTTCTGAGGCTGCAAGTAATGTAATGCCAAACCACATACATAGCAAGTTATTTTATCTGTGTGCTGGCTTATCAAGGAATTAAGAACTGTCTCTTTAAGACATAACATTCTGGGGAATGTAGTCCATGCCATGTAGTCCATGGCATGTGATCATAACTGTGTACTCTTATTGGTCATTGAAGTATGCCTGGGGGACGGGAGTAAAGGAAGTCACTTTCAAGTTAGCTACCGGGAAAGGATGCCTGAAGGAGATGGGAAGCGTTAATCCTTTTTTACAATATTCGTGATGGTTCCAGATTATGACTGTAGATTCAGAAGAACTTCTACATAACCGTGAGTGTTGTCAGAGGATGCCTGAAGAATAAAATATAATCT
>QLTV01000867.1:2198056-2208341 GCA_003457575.1 Thermophis baileyi | reverse complement strand
ATTCATATTTTGCTTGTGCTTTTACAGCTTGGCAAATGTATTTCTATGGGGATGAAGCCTGTGTTCATAAAGAGTAAGTGATCTTAATTTTATGTGGGGTGATCGGAGTTGCTAAAATGCTGCACACGAATTCCCTGTGTGAAGTGTAAGAGGGAAAGCCCTTGTGACACCGTTAGCTTTTCAACCAGATGTATAGGTTGCGCATCACACTGCACTGACAGTTACAATGCTGAACTTCTCAGAATCCCCAAGTTCCAGGAAACATTGGGATAGACAAAAGTCTTGTACACAAATATTTTCAGTAAATATTGGGAGGGTGTGTGTATGCTTGTGTGAGTGTTGTTAAAGGGAGTCTTTTTTTTTTTTTTTTTTTGCTTTTGCACTAGAGGAATTGCATGGAGGGTGTGCTGGCTTATCAAGGGTTTAGCCTAGCATTAAGAACTGTCTCTTTAAGACATATCATTCTGGGGAATGTAGTCCATGCCATGTAGTCCATGGCATGTGATCATAACTGTGTACTCTTATTGTTCATTGAAGTATGCCTGGGTGGCGGGAGTAAAGAAAGTCACTTTCAAGTTAGCTACAGGGAAAGGATGCCTGAAGGAGATGGGAGCGTTAATCCTTTTTTACAATATTCGTGATGGTTCCAGATTATGACTGTAGATTCAGAAGAACTTCTACATAACCGTGAGTGTTGTCAGAGGATGCCTGAAGAATAAAATATAATCTGATTGAATGTACCATTGCGTCTTGTTAAGCTGCCTGATGATAGCACAACCAATCTACGCTTGATTCAGAACAATCTGTATGTGTTGCTATTCAACCTTTCTAGGAAATTATATTCTTTACATAGAATTTCAAAACTTTTAAAAGTATCCTTATTTAATAACCATTGGAGAGTAAAGATTCCATTATTTATGACCCTAAGAACAACTCCGAAGTGTGCACAGAGGTAAGGAATCTGACCTCCCTTTGTCCCTATAAAATAGTGGCAGAAATCCCATTTCTTGCTTCCTTCTGTATTTTAGGCAGTCAGCAATTGTTCTAGAACAGGATTTTTAAATACTAGGCTTCTTTTCTGGGACAACTGATTCTGAGCAGAGGGAAAGAATTCTAAAGTGGATCATGAATCACATCATTTAGCTTACTGGCTAAGATATCTTTACCTGGTTAAATGGTTACCATCCGTTACACACAAGTGAATCCTTAATTTGAACAGACCAAGTGGGGTAATGTGTGTCCATTGTTCCCATGTCTCCATTTAGCATTATGTTCTCCTGGTGACATTAAAGCATTTGCATAAACATTTGCTGTGCACTGTAGGCTAATGGCAGCTTCTAAGCCCTACTCCCTCAGTGAAAAGAATAGCCTCCTGGAAGAAGACCCCTCCTCTCTTGAAGGAGCTACACTGACTGTCAGGCTACACCTGAGCAAAATGTCTATGGTGAAGTATGCTGCCTGTACAGATAGTCTTCGACTTATCACCACATTTGAGCCCAAAATTTCAGTTGCTAAGTGAGACATTTGTTAAATGAGTTTTGTCCCATTTTACAACCTTTCTTGCCACAGTTGTTTAGTGAATCACTGCAGTTGTTAAGTTAGTAATAACATGGTTGTTAAATGAATCTGGCTTCCCCATTGACTATGCATGTCAGAAGCTCACAAAAGCTGATCACATGGTCCTGGGACACTGCAACCATCATAAATATGAGTCAGTTGCCAAGCATATGAATTCTGATCACATGACCATAGGGATGCCACAACAGTGATTGTGGATTTGGGGTTTTCATGAGCTGTAAGCCATAATCATCACAATTATGACAAATCACGGCTTGAACTATCTTGCTTTGCATGAAATGAGTCTATCTCATATATTTGTTTCACCTTTTCAGTTGCATTACTGAAATAAATGAACTTTTGCATGATATTCTAATTTTTCGAGTTTCACCTGTAAGTGTAGTTCATAAAATTATCCGCTACAATGTCCTACCTGTCAATGACTACTTCAGCTTCAACCACAACAATATACGAGCACACAATAGATACAAACTTAAAGTGAACCGCTCCAAACTCGATTGCAGAAAATACGACTTCAGCAACAGAGTGGTCTCTGTACACTACCTGACTCTGTGGTTTCATCCCAAAACCCCCAAAATTTTAACCTAGTTTTAACTGTCTACTGTTGACCTCACCCCATTCCTAAGTGATTTGTAAGGGGCGTGCATAAGTGCACCTGCGTGCCTACCGTCCCTGTCCTAATGTTCCCTTTTACTTTTATTCATTTCATGTATTCAAATTATGTATATACTTATATGTATTATCTAATACGAGATTGACAAAATAAATAAATAAATAAATAAATAAATAAATAAATAAATAAATAAATAAATAAATAAATAAAGTGGAAATACCATCGCGGTTACTCTGAACAGAATAGGCACTCACTGATGGAGTACCCCAGCTGTCTCTGTCTCTATGCAGGTGGATGCCCTCCGTGTTACCGTGAAGAGTGACTCTGAAGATGATCAGTACCCTGTCTTGTTTGTAGTTCGGCAGCAAAAGGGGGTGCTGTCCTGGCAGCTCCCTCTCATTTTTCATGGGCTGTAAGTAATAGCTTCCTATCATAAGATATTTATCTGTATCCTGTTTAGTTTTTCTCATTCCAACTTCTTCCCTCAAATTCCTTCTAAAAAGATTTTTTTAAAGGGAGCTTTTTACTCTTTTCCTGCTAGGAAATATTCTTCTTCTTCTTCTTTTTTTTTTTTTGCAACATTGCATTTTACTTTGTGGTGTATTTATTCTTTATTGTATAGAGAATTTACACTGAATTAAATGTGTAGAGATAAGGACAGATAGTAAGTTTAAAAAATAATTCAGTATTGCCAGTTTAATCTCTTTAATTGTATTTAATTGAATCCTAATAGCTATCCAAAGTAGATAGTAATTCCCGATCAAACAACTTTTTTTTTTTTACAATATTGGTTTTCAGATAATTTTGGGCATTACCTTAAGCCAGCAGTTCTCAACCTGTGGGTCGCAACCCCTTTGGGGGTCGAATGACCCTTTCACAGGGGTCGCCTAAGCACGCGCTAGCCCGCCACGCTCCCTTTGTCACCTCATTGTGCACGGGGAGGGGGCGGGGAGGGGGTCCCGGCAGTGGGGCGGGGGTCACGGCATTAGGAAGGTTGAGAACCACTGCCTTAAGCTATCATTTGAGTAAATATGCCTAAAAAGTATTAAAATATCCAGCCCTTTCTCTGCTAAAAAGCTGTGTGAGATATACTTTGAATGTGTGAAAACTGTGTTATTTTTGGAGTTTTGTAAAATAGACATGCACAACTCAAAATGGCTGGAAATATATGTTTACTATGAATTAACCTCTTATATATTATACTTAATTTATTTGTTAAATGTATACATTTATATTAAAATGAACCCAAACTGGCTTGTAATAAAGTACAGATATAATATGATAGGAACAATGGGAGTAATGAAACAAACGGGAGCACTATATACAGTATTTGTTTCAGCAGAATCAAGATAAGAGCCTGCTATCTGGTCCCACTCAGTAATTAACAAAGTTTTCTGAATAAGCTAGTTTTCAGACTATCTTCCTGTGATAACCCAATTTGGAGGTTAGTAGAACATTGATTCTTGGGGTTTCAATGGCAAACACAGAAATATGAGCTTCGTAGTACAGGATATCCAATTTTTCCAAAATTTTCTATTTGATCTGTCGGGGTAATTTCATTCTTGTCAAAAACATCACCTTTTGAGCAAAGAAACCTCTAACCATCAGCTTGCATTTAATATCCATCTACAATAGCTTTCATATTTCTACTGCTTCACTTTGGAAATAAAAGAAACGGGTGTCAATGGCTGGCAGTTAATTCAAAATAATTTCAGATAGCTAGTGGAGGACAAAATGAAAGCCTTTATTGTAGATTGGTATAAAGAAATAAGAATCTGTTTTAGCAGGTCTCCAATCAAGAGATCTAGCAAGAAGAATATTGTGTTTTATGCCATTACCTGGTGAAATCCAGGAGAATAAACAGAGATTCTTCCTTCTGTTGGAAACTATTCTAAAAACTACAAAAAAATAATAATCAACCCCATGTAATGATTATAAAGTGAAGAAATAACACCTAGATATATTACAGGATTAAAATAAATCCATTTTAAAATATTCTTTGAAAGGTACAATAAATATGAAATAATATTTTTCATATATTAATTTTATTTTTTTCATGTTTCTAAACACCTGGACCCTTGATTCTCCAAAACTGGATTATTCCAATTCATCCTTCCAAATTCAGTTACATGACTAATTTTACTTTTTAATCCTTTGCAATGTTCAGTTGCTGGTTTCTTTCAAGCATTGCATCTTTTAAGGTACTTAAGACTGCAGGTATTTCAAAAGCTGCTAGGGCATCTGGGCCATACTGCTTGATTAATACCTCTTTCAGTTATATATATTGCCAAACAAATACTATAGAGAAATTATACTCAACACATAAACTCTCAAAATCTTTTATATAGCCATTTGAAATCAGCTGAGTTAAAGTGTTGATCCAAGCATTCCAATAAAATACCTTTTCCTGCTATTATAAAATTCGGCTTATTCCATACCACCAATGTAACTTAATTTATAACAATATGATTTCATATCGTCAAAGTGATTCAGGATCAAAATGTAACTGCTTAGTAATCAAATATGTTTAGCAGCTTTCATAGCTGGAAACAAAGATTCCTGTCTAGCAAAGCATATCACAATTTCCAGGGTGTTAAATCTTTACTCTTCAAATTGGCTGAAGAGAGGAAGACTCCTCAAAACTCCTCAAAAGTCTTGTGCAATTGTGGTTTGTTTAGTGACCCCCTGGCTAAGTAACCTTGAAAAGGGGAAGTAGAGTCAGACACTGTTAAATACGTGGATAGGAGACCACCAGGAAATTCCAGAGATGTGGTCTAAACTGCGAAGTCAAAAAACACCTTAGAAAAAAGCAAGAGGACACCATTTCTATATTATTGCCAACAAAACTGCAGGGATATGTCCATAAAGTCACCAGAAGTTGAACTCAACTTGAAGACTTCACTCGTTATCTTGCATCTGTTTTCTTGGCCAAATTCAAGTACAGAACATGGATTAGAGGCTGACTGGTGCTGGACAGATTTCAAAGAGAAAAGGTCACCAGCAATTAGGAATTGATGCAGAAAAGTCAATAGGCAGATGACGAGATATAAACAGGATTAGCAGAGGTAGATAACAGAAGATAAGACGATGAGACAAAAGGCATGTTAGGTGTATGCTATGGAAATTGCTCAGGCTAAAAAGCTAACTTGGATGTCAACAAAGTGCACCCACAATGCTGGAACTGCTCAATGCCTGAAAGAATAGAGCACTTGTGACTCCACTTATTTGCTCCTAGTTCATGACATATTCCAGACACAGTAACACTTCTGCTCTGAGTGAAGGAGTTATTTTTATCTCCTCCCTTCTGTTTTAAATGGCAGTTTGTTTTATAACATAGACATAAATATTTGGATGAAATTATCTTCATTTATATAATATTTTATGGAGTCCGAGTGCAGGCACCTATAGTCTGGCCTCACCTTGCTGTCCTTTAGAAACACTTTTTTAAAACCTGGGTTTCGAAGAGTAGAAGGCCAAGTTGATTTATGATCCCAGCTGGTAGAGGATGGATAATTAGTATTTAAGTATATGTTTTTCTCCAAAGCATTATACTCAACCGTATGGGGTTTTTAAACGCAGGTTTTATTCTGAATGTCAGATTTTGCTTTGTGTCGGCAGCTACCAAAGAAGTTACAACTACACAGAAGTCAGCCGTACCCTCTGTCCATCTGAGTCTGTACCTGAGAATGGATCTTCCGAGCAAATCGTATTTATAAATGTAGCTTCCATGGCTCCTTATAATGCCCACTATCAGCTGCAAGTTACCAAGATTAAGAACTTCCAACTTAGGTGAGTGGTCAGTTTCTGGATTTACCATTTCAGAACAATGGAAAACTAAAGTTTTGTTGTTGTTTGGATCACTATATCAAAAACAGCACTGGCTGAAAAATTAACACAACAAATCCATGTTTAAGCATCCTTTAGGTAAGGATTGTTCTACTCAGATTTGATTGCCATGTTTAACTAAATTGATTTAATTATTAATCAAATTCATAGGGATGCCTATCTCATAGAAAGTGACTTTATAAATATATAACACAGCAATTCTCAATAGATTATCCCTATACAAATATGTTTGGGGATATAAATATTAAATATCAATGTTTAAAGTCTTCTTTTTCCTTAAGATTATAAAGAATTTTTATATACTCCCATTTATATATCATTTTGGTTTTGTCCTTATGCTGTTATTTTCAATATTTGTTCATTTGTTTAAATAGAAAAACCAAAAAAACTCTATATTTTGAAAATTCCCATGGACAACATGGGAGGCCACAGTTAAAAAACACACATTTGTTTTACTGATTACAAGCTGTTTGGACTGCCTGCATGGAGACAATGCAGGCTGTAGGCATATGTCCCACTGATGCTGGGCGAAATGCAAAACTGAGGACCCGGCAATGTGACAGGAATAACACAAAGAACAAGAAGAGAAACAGCTGGAGCCAAACCCTCTGAAAAAAACAGTAGCAATAGATTTATCAATCTAGGCCATAAGCTATATTATAAGCAGCAAAGGCTTCTTGCTAAAAATATTAGCCTTCTATTATATATGCTGCATATCCCCACTTTTGCGTGTCAAATCAATTTATATGCAAAGCTGACCAGAAACAGAGCGAAGAAAGCAACATAGTGCTAACATATGGCATGCAAGCTAAAAATGTTTAGCCTGAGTGTCAACAGCTTGCTACCTGCATCACACAGCTTTCCATGTCCATCTGCATCCACCCAATGCTATTTTTCCTGCCCAATCCTTCAGGTTTGGATTCTCTTGCCTACTGGTTCATGGGCTTGCCTCACCTTTTAGCCTCAATTCTGGGTGCATCCAATTCTTAAGAAGAATTTGGAGGGATTGGAGCAGGTTTAGAGAAGGACAATGAGGATTATCAGGTAATTAGAAAGTAATTACACAGTTGGTCTTATGAAGACAGAATGAAGGGGTTAGAAAAGTTCAATTTTGAGAAAATTTAGAGAATTTGAATACAATAGCAGTTTTCAAACACCTGAATGCCATTGCAGAATGGGGACAAATACTTTTAGCACAGTAATGAAGTCTGCAATTATTTGCATTTCTTGGCGTTCTTGAAGCACTGGGGAACTATCTGAGAACTGGAAAAGAACTGATGTAGTCCCCATCTTCCAAAAAAAAAAAAAACCAGATCTAGAAAATTACAGACCAATCAGCCTGATGTAAAATTCTGGGAAGGTGTTGGAAAAGATAATCAAACAACAAATTTGCAAACACCTAGAAGCAAACAAAGTTATAATCAGAAGCCAACATTGGTTAGTCAAAAACAGATCATGCCAAACAAATCTTGTCATTCTTTGACAAAGTGACTAAATTAGTGGATCAGTGAAATGCTGTGGACATAGTATACTTAGATTTCAGTAAAGCATTTGATAAAGTAGACCACAACTTACTTCTTGGCAAGCTAGAAAAATGTGGGGTAGACAGCATCACCACCTGATGGGTTTGTAACTGGCTAACAAATCGTACTCAACGTGTAGTCCTCAATGGAACTAAATCTACATGGAGGGAAGTAAGTAGTGGGATACCCCAAGATTTTTGGGCCCAGTACTCTTCAATATCTATAATCTAGATGAGGGAATAGAAGGGGAACCCATCAAATCTGCAGAGGATAATAAGCTGTCAGAAATAGCCAACACCCCAGAAGACAAGCTCAAGATCCAAAAAGATCTTGACAGATAAAATGAAATTTAACGTAGATAAAAGTAAGGTTTTACACTTAGGGAAGAAAAACCAACTGTATAGGTACAAGATAGGCGAAACTTGGCATATGCCAGTAACTCTGAGAGGGATCTTGGAGTCCTAGTGGACAGTCACTTAAATATGAACCAATAGTCTGTGGCAGCAGCCAAAAAAAGCCAGTGCGATCCTAGACTGCATCAATAATAGGATCAAGATCACGTGAAGTTCTAGTACTGCTTTACAAAGCCTTAGTAAAACCACACTTGGAATACTGTATTCAGTTCTGGTCACCACAATATAAAAAATATGTTGAGACTCTGGAAAGAGTGCAGAGAAGATCAACAAGAATGATTAGAGGGCTAGAGGCTAAAACATATGAAGAACGGTTACAGGAATTAGGTATGTCTAGTTTAATGAAAAGAAGGACTAGGGGAGACATGATAGCAGGGTTCCAATATTTGAGGGGCTCCTACAAAGGCAAGTGAGTCAAACTATTTTTCAAAGCACCAGAAGGCAAGGCAAGAAACAATGGTGGAAACTAACCAAGGAGACAAGCAATTTAGAACTGGATAAATTTTCCAAACAGTAGGAGCAATCAATCAATCAATGGAGCAGCTTGCCTTCAGAAATTGTGCGTGCTCCATCACTGGAAGCTTTCAAAAAGAACCTGGACAACCATTTATCTGAAATGATATAGGGTCTCCTGCTTGAGGAGGCGGTTGGACTAGAAGACTTCCAAGGTTCCTTCCAACTCTGTTATTCTGTGTTCTATGTTCTTTGTTTTCAACAACTTAATATTCAAAACAATGGAATAAGTCATTAGCAGCAGAGGAGGAACTTGTTTTGCATCAAATATGATACAAATCTTTTTAAATTAATGGATTCCTTGTAGCTTTAAAGGAACACAATCCAGAGTCCCTCTAAGAGTGAGATGAAAGTTCTTAAATATGACAAATAAATAAAAAAAACACACATTTTTATTTTTATCCTATGACCTCCTCTTTACAGTTGCAAGTAGGCAGAAGAATATTCTCAGAATAGTTTGATACTATGCTACTGTTTTGCAAGTTTTTGAAGAAAGGGTTTAAGACAAGTGTTGATACTTCTGCTTTATTTTTAGGTATTTGTATTATTTTAATGCAGTTGAGAATTACTAGCTAAAATCCACAAGTGCGTGTCTGCTGTCATGATGGCTTATGTCCGTATGGTGCACTGCAGCAGTGATTTTATATTCCCTCCAAATCTTCCCTCCTTATCAAAATCCTTTTGTTATTATTTTTTCTGCAGACTAATTTTTTTAAAATCCTCTATTTTTTATATACTGTTGATGATTTAAGCAACTTCTGGCTCTTTGTGAACGGATGATGGGTCATCAGTGAAAGTATCTAATAACTGTCTCTACTTTTGGTCTCTTTTTCAATTATCTTTGCTTTTTCAAGCATCAGGATCTTCTCTGATGACTCCTACCCTTCCATCATGTATCCAAAGTATTTAAGTTATAGTTTTAGCTTCATTGCCAGAGTTTGGGGAAAGCAATCCAGTTTCATCTGGTATTGAATCATTTGTTCTTTGCAGTTCAAGGTATTCCCAACAATTTTCTCCAGTATCAATATTCAAAACATAAATTTTTCTTTGTTCATTTTTTCATGGTCCAGCTTTCACAGCCATGTGTTACACTTGGAAATCTATGGCTGCGACAGTATCTACCTTAGTTGTCACTGTGGGGTTTCTGTTGTTTAGTATTTTGTGTAGATATGTCCAAGTAATATACAGTACGTCACAGAAGTGAGTACACCCCCTCACATTTTGTAAATATTTAAGTATATCTTTTCATGTGACAACACTGAAGAAATGACACTTGGCTACAATGTAAAGTAGTGAGTATACAGCTTGTATAACAGTATAAATGTGCTGTCCCCTCAAAATAACGCAACACACAGCCATTAATGTCTAAACTGCTGGCAACAAAAGTGAGTACACCCCTAAACGATAATGTCCAAATGGGGCCCAAAGTGTCAATATTTTGTGTGGCCACCATTATTTTCCAGCACTGCCTTAACCCTCTTGGGCATAGAGTTCACCAGAGCTTCACAGGTTGCCACTGGAGTCCTCTTCCACTCTTCCATGATGACGTCACGGAGCTGGTGGATGTTAGAGACTTTGCGCACCTCCACCTTCCATTTCAGGATGCCCCACAGATGCTCAATAGGGTTTAGGTCTGGAGACATGCTTGGCCAGTCCATCACCTTTACCCTCAGCTTCTTTAGCAAGGCAGTGGTCGTTTTGGAGGTGTGGTTGGGGTCGTTATCATGTTGGAATCCTGCCCTGCGGCCCAGTCCCTGAAGGGAGGGGATCATGCTCTGCTTCAGTATGTCACAGTACAT
>QLTV01000867.1:2177149-2197674 GCA_003457575.1 Thermophis baileyi | reverse complement strand
GCAATCTTATAGCCTAGGCCATCTTTATGTAGAGCAACAATTTGTTTTTTCAGATCCTCAGAGAGTTCATTGCCATGAGGTGCCATTTTGAACTTTCAGTGACCAATATGAGAGAGTGAGAGTGATAACATCAAATTTAACACACCTGCTCCCCCTTCACACCTGAGACCTTGTACCACTAACGAGTCACATGACACCAGGGAGGGAAAACAGCTACTTGGGCCCCATTTGGCCATTATCACTTAGGGGTATACTCACTTTTGTTGCTGGCAGTTTAAACATTAATGGCTGTGTGTTGCGTTATTTTGAGGGGACAGCACATTTACACTGTTATACAAGCTGTATACTCACTACTTTACATTGTAGCCAAGTGTCATTTCTTTAGTGTTGTCACATGAAAAGATATACTTAAATATTTACAAAATGTGAGGGGGTGTACTCACTTCTGTGACATACTGTAAATCTGTTTCATGGCTAAAGTCATCTTCCCTGTGAATTTTTGAGCCTAGGAAGATAAAAATGTTACTGCTTCAATTTTCCCTATTTGCATTGAATTAAGTCTTTCTTCTATCATCTACTTCTATTACTATAAGAATAGCTGTATATCTGCATATCAGATGATGTTGAATTTTGTCCCAGAGTTTCAATTCCTATTTCTTGTAGTCTAACATTTCTCATGATATGTTCTGCAAATAAGCTAATAAATAGACAATGTACAACCTAGACGTGCTCCTTTTCCAATTTTGCCTGTTACTTGTTCTGTATTCTCTTCTAACTGTTGCTTCCTGATCATCATACTTCAATAGGCATAGAAAGTAGCCCAGTTTGCAGTTGTTTTCAAAGGCTGTCCATATTTGTTGTGGTCTACACAATCAAAAGCCTTACTCTCATTGATAAGGCAAAAACAGATGTCCTTTTGGAACTTCACTGCATTTTCCTTATAAATACATACACAGGAGCAAACCAAATATTTGAACTCTATAATGTGTACAAGATATTCATCAGTAAAGTTTTTGTTTATTCCAAAATCATCTATATATTCATTAGTCACATGGGTGAAGCTAATTTGGAAAAATGAACCCAGCTGTGGATATCTAATGAAATTCTTACCGCAGTTTCTAACTGCTATCTTATCTGTATGTTTCATATTTTATCTTAATATCTGGACAAATTTCCTTTTTTCCACAGCATGGACACTATTTTTACATTCACTGCCAGCCCCTCTCAGCCACAGGTAAGTGATAATAATTATGTATGACAATGATAAATACATATTTTCAAAGTTTAGTTAAAATCCAAGGTGTTAGAATATTATTTTTGGCTATTTATTAAAGTAGGATACATTTGTCCTATATTATAAATCTTAGGGCAGGATGGAGCCAAACAGACAAATTAAATAGCTATTAATAAAAAAAGCCTCAACATTATAAAATCAATGCTTATACATAGATTAAAGCCTCCAGTAAGACACAAATGTTTGTATAAATAGCCAGATCTTTACTTCACACTGGAAGGAAGTCAATATTGCTGCCAGCTGTACAATTTTATTCATTGGCACTGAAATGAAATTGCATCGGGTGCCAGCTGTACATTCCTATATACAATAATGGGCAGCTCTTAATGACAGGATGAAGAGAAGAGTCCAAGAAGGTATAAAAGCAGCTCTCCTTCATATAAGTCAATATCTTAGACTGTGTAGGACTTTGGCATTATTAACTACCTCTATATAGCGGGCAGAGAGGCAAATGTAAACTGATAAAAATCACTCTTCTGTCTTCTTGGATTCTTGAGTCCAGATTGGTATTAAACTAAATAAATCTCCTCTGGAGGACATGGAATGCCTCTATAGAGTGGCAACTCTAATACTCCAATCTAGATGAATGCTATACTAGTACCTGGGTATCCAATGCTGGATGACATCTAACTCAACAAGTTCTTCTACAGTACTCAGGTGTGGATATTTATGCCAGGGAAGAACAAGGTTCATTGGTATGATCTTGTAGTAGTATTAGAAGCTGCATGAACTTGATAATAAAATGGAATAAAAATTTGAAATCTCTTTAAGATCCAGATTGTATTGCCAATCAATCTCCAGCTGGGGCCGATCACTACATCAGTTGACGATAAAAGAGATGCCAGGGATGATTTCCTCAGGGATGAAGAAACCAACCTGGCATATATTATCCACATCAAATTTATCCTATTATCCTTGTTTGTAGAACAACAAAAATATTAAAATAGCAAACATTTTAATTTCAAAATAGCACTCTTTAATAAAGTGAATCAGAAATATAAGACACAATGGAAATGGATTCATAATGGAAAAAAGTGGATTCCACTTGATAGTACAACCAATTACTCAGGCATAGAAGGACTTCCCTTTGAGTGGTTCAGCAGAAGTAAAACTTGAATAGACATCTGTCCATATTTTAATTTTAATTTCTGCACTGAGCATGGAGTTGAGCTTGAACTAAGTAATAAAATCATAGAATTGGAAGTGACCTTAGAAGTCAGCTGGTGCAATCCTCTGCTTAGTACACTTTCCGCAAGAGCATTTTTGACAAATAACTATGGTATTTCACCTCTGAAGATCTCCAGCAGAAAAGAACTCTCCCTTATATGTGGCATCCTCTTCCATTAGCTGACAGCTGCTCCGATCAGGAAGTTCTTCCTCCGTCTGGCCTATACTAACTTCCTTGTAATATTACCCTATTGATTCTGGTCCTGCCCTTGAGGCAGGAGAGATAGCAATATTTGCTTGCAATAGCAATAGGTAGCAATATTTGATGGGGGTGATAACCCTTCAAATATTTGCAAACTAGTGTCATTTCTCCTTCAGTTATTTCTTTTGAAGGTTAAATATAAGTAAAAAAATTTAACCATTCTTCAGAGGCAATGGTTTCCAAACCCTCAGTATATTGATTGCTAGTTATCAAATCAGAAAGCTTTTAGAGGCAATGCTTAATGTGTATTTCCTTGACAATAAAAAGCAGAGGAGCAGTGTTTGGCCTGGCAGGGGTCACTTGTGGGCTTCTTTGTCTTCACCCCCCATCTTAGTCTTGTGCTTATCCTGTGCTCATCCAGTTTCCAGCAATATCCGGCCTCACTCCCCTGTTAAAAGGTTGCCGCATTGCCATCCCTTCCAGAAAAAGGGGAAACTGAACGTTTATTTTTTCCCTTTGATAGAATGAACTGATTTTTTCCAGAACCTCCTCATTACAGATAGTCCTCAACATATGACCACAACTGGGACCAGAATTTCCATCGCTAAGCGTGGTTGTTAAGTGAGTCATGCCCAGTTCTATGACCTTTTTTTGCCACAGTTGTTAAGCAAATCAGTGCAGTTAATCACATGGTCATTAAGTGAATCCAGTCTCCTCCGTTGACCTTGCTTGTGGGAAGCCAGATGGGAAGGCTGCAAATAGTGACCACTAAATATTTGTATAAATGGCCTGATGGGAATAGTGGGCTTTTAATTGTTAGCTATTTCCCCAACTAATATTTTAAAAATGAGAATAGTAAAATCCAATATGAAAATAAAAGTGAATAAAATGAAAGTGGACCATTTTGGGTCCTTTGAATGCCTTACAAGGCTGATTTGGTCCTGGGTTTTGTACCTCCAAAGGTATATTTTAATTGTACAGCAATTAAAGTGAGGTGGGGAAGGTTTGATAACTGTGTCAGGCAGTAATGGGTTTCACTTACCTTTGCTACTGGTTCGGAGATGTGCGTGCGTATGCGCAGATCGTCCGTGATGACGTACGGGTGGGTGGGCGGAGCCTCCTGCCGCCGCCCCTACCGGTTCGCCTGAACCAGGGCGAACCAGTAGCGACCCACCACTGGTGTCAGGGCAGCACTGAGCATTATAAAGTTATGGTGGAAAACGGGAAAACATTTCCTTGATTATCCCAAAGATGCTTTTTCAAAAGGCAACTGACTTTGTTTTTCCTTGAAGAGGTTTCGCTTCTTCAGTTCTGAAGTTCTTTAAATC
This sequence comes from Thermophis baileyi, assembly GCA_003457575.1. Taxonomy (NCBI): domain Eukaryota; kingdom Metazoa; phylum Chordata; class Lepidosauria; order Squamata; family Dipsadidae; genus Thermophis; species Thermophis baileyi. The sequence continues at coordinate 2,193,683 of QLTV01000867.1, read as the reverse complement.
TTTAAATATGGGGGAGCCCCATTTAACCGAGATAGTCATGCTGATGCCACCATGCCTCTGAGTCTGTGCCTGACTTGCCCTGTTGTCAACCATGACCTGGATGACTGAGAATCTCCATAGACATTTCCTTCATTAAGTAAAAGTTTTGTCATCTCTTCCAAGCCATTAGAGATATAATAATTTTTTATTTTATTTTTAACTTCCCTCTAGATTAAAATTAAGCAATTATATATTCACGAAATGGAACTCTTCCAACCAGGCACTAACCAGCCCAAAGCTTGCTTTATTGTGGTGAAATTGTTGTATTGTGTAGATATGAGAGCAGTTCCTGAGTGGCTAGTAGCTGAAAAACTTGCTTCATTTAGCATCCTTCTTACACATAATACACACTTTCATAGGGCCTCTGGTGGCTGAGAGTCACTCTGGAATTTGGGCTGCTATTGGTTGAGGGATTATTTATTGATCATATTTATGGGATTAATTTTTGTTTGGGGTTTGGGTTTTATGCTGATTAACTATGTGGAGATCTCTACTCACATTTAAATAAACCCAGGTAGAGTTCTACTTTAAATAAATACCACTCAACAGGGCAAGTCACGTACAGACTCAGAGGCATGGTGGCTTCAGCATGATTATCTTGGATAAATGGGGCTCACCCATATTTAAAGATTATCCTTATAGCAGAAAGGATCGTAAACATATTTTCTCCCTTCATAGTACTTTTTGTACCAGTTCCCTCCTGATGTGGATTCTGTTATTGTCAGAGTGATTTCTAAGACAATCTATCCCTGCTCTGTGGTCTCCATCCAAGATATTGTGGTAAGTCCTGCTAGTTAATGATAGGCTACTTGAATATTGGAAGTGCTTGTCTTTGCTTATGGTACTATTGCTGCTCAATTTAATATGAAGTGCGAATCAGATTTGGACCATTCCTGCATTGTGAGTCAAATTGGGCTGATTCAGACAGATCTGAGCTGCCTTCAAAGCAGGTAGATTCCAAGTCTACATCCTAAAATTGTTTGTGTTCACTTAGGACACAGGGAGAAAACAGTATGCCTGAAAACAAATATGACAAATATCCAGTTCAGAGAGGATGCATGCAGAGATAACCCTGAAAAAGGAATTCAAGGAAGGGTTACATTAACATCTGCTTAGCCATGAAAGAAAAGAGGCAGTGAGAAAGAAGCTCAAGATTGTCCCACCTTGATTTTCTTGGACAGACAGAAACTCTAATCGGGGTTTCAAGATTCTGTTATCATACTTTGCAACCGAGTTCCAGTAGCCTTTGTAGAGGCTGTTTCCTGACTGGATCTTTCTCAGAGGACTGACAAAGTGGCTGGGGAGGAAGGGAGGACATTGTTTTTGTTAGTGACATTACTAACTTCCAGTAATAATGAGACTTAGCAAGAGCGTGATGATAAAACAGTCTTGTTTTACTTTTGAAGTATCTCACAAAGAAGAGGCAGGTGCTATTTAGGAGGAAAAGCTGTTTCTGTCTTATTGAGTGTGAGAGCTGTACAAACATGGGGTGGAGACACAGACTCTACATGGCCCAAATTTGTATTGTTCCCCCTTTTCCATAAGGCAGAAATGATAGCAGATTTTCCTACCATATTACAGTCATCCTTTCTGTGTAGAATTTTTTTTCCATTCCTCTCCTGTTAATTTCCTTCTTTCCTTCCCAATAGTTCCTCCATGTCTGTTCCTTTTCCCCCTTTCCCAGGCTAGATACCTCTTGCTCTTACCCTCACCCCATCTCCCCCCCCCCCATTTCTGCTGCTTGGAGGGAGGGCAATGTTTGTGGATACATGCATGTTTGTGTGAGTATGCACATACGTTAATGTTATGCAGAGAGTTCCTTGTGTAGGTTAATTCAAGTAAAATTAATTTTTGTCTTGGCTTAATCCTTTTCTAGAGTGTGGCTTTTATTCCCTCAGTGTGTGTGTGTGTGTGTGTGTGTGTGTGTGTGTGTGTGTGTGTGTGTGTAGAACTCCTTATCTTTCTTTCTTTCTTTCTTTCTTTCTTTCTTTCTTTCTTTCTTTCTTTCTTATTTATTTATTTAATTGTTACTTGTTCATAGGGATCGGTGGCATTTCTGCAGGTGGTTTTACCTGGATTTGGCAACCTTAAGCTGAGAAAGTGGGAAACCTGCTCATTGTACAGGCGTTTTGTCTGTGTTTGTGATTTGTTTCTTCTCTAGTATTCATTTTGGGAGAAGGGTTCTTTGAACTTCAGGATCATCTTCCATTTTGATAAAGGTGGTGTATAATAGTACCATGTATTCTTTAATAATTCTTTCTTCTAGGCAGAAACATCAACAAAAGGTATACGAATTAAGCAAGCTCAAAGTGTCTCAAATGGGGAGCAACTGAATTGCTCTGTGATGTAATGAAACTTGGGAATAAAGGTGAAGGTCTGTAACAATTTGAATGGCCCTGTTCTGAACTGTGATCGAGAGAAGGAGAGAATCGGGGAAGGCCTGCCAGGAATCTATTTCAATAATCAAATGTACACAAGCAGAGGTAGCTCTCTAATTAGCTTCTTCATCTGTTGCAGTGTCCAGTTTATGATTTGGATTATAATGTGGAATTTAATGGAGTTTACCAATCCATGACAAAGCAGGCAGTCCTCACTGTGCAGGTGAGTGGATGGTGCTGTCTACTGTAGTCAGTCTGCTTTTGTTGGAGGGGGCAACTAGGCCGATCAGGATTGTCTGCAGTCAATCATGTGGATGGATAGAGACATTTTGGAAGGTAGAAACTTGACCGGGAAAATCTTAGGGAGAAGAGCATGGGGAAGCTGGCAAGCATAGGAGAGGGCAGGCAATACTGAGCCAGGAGAAGTTGATTGCAGGCAGATGAGGAATGATTGAGAAATGTGGGACAAATCCAACAAAGGGAGGGAGAAGGAATCAATTGTAAGGAAAAACATATAAGAATATTGTACGTTTCCTTGAGTTCGAATACATCTACACTATGTGCACACAAAAGCATACCTGCAAACAGTTGAGAAGTCTCAAGCAGTTAATTTACATTAGGAGTACTAGTAAGAGCATAGTCACTAAACCAGAGATAGCCGATGATCTTGGGTCAAGAGGCATATTTGGAGTTTTGAGGAAATGTTGAGGGAAGCATCAACACAGAATCATGGCCCTCTGGACCACTTCGGCAGCTCCAGAATACACCAAGCGTTCCAACTTTTGAAAGCACAAATGGCCCTTTTCAGGGTCATGATTTCCTTCCTTACAAAAGAATTAGGGTTGAAATAGGTAACTTAATCCTCTTGGAAGCTCAAGACCCTCTTTTCTGTAATAAGACCTTAACTCCAATTTTATTTTAAATGTTTAGTTATACAATAGTTTATTGTGGTCTTCAACTAGCATAAAGTAAAAATGTAGAGATTATGTAGAAATTAATAGCTATGTCCTGAAAACAGTCTGTGGAGATAGTGAGTTAAAAGACAGCAGTTAGTATTAAAAGTTAAAAGATGGCAAAATAAAAGCTGCAAATGTTTATAAAATTAAGAACTACAAAAAACCTCTATGGTTAACTAAAATGAAAGTTTAATTAAAATTAAGTGTTGAATAAAATAAAATATACTATAATTGCAAAAACATTTAAAGGAAAAAACTCATTCAAATTCAGTTGTGGTGAGAAGCTATAGAATTGAATAACTAAGAAATAGCAGGATAATAATTATGACTGATTAGCTTAGCTGGCACTCACTACCTGGCAAATTTTACACACTATGCAATGCAAAACTTGGCAACAATACATTAAGAGAGAATTGCACTCAGAGAGCATATACAATAAGTCAGTATGGCCTGGGAAAATACAGGTGGTTGTGTAAAATGGGCAGGAAAGGAGGACAGAATCATAGGGCTGGAAGGGACCTTGGAGGTCTTCTAGCCCAGCAGTCACCAACTGGTGGTCTGTGGGCCACTGGTGGTCCACAAGGAAAATTTGGTGGTCCGCAGAAAAATTATTTGCATTTTTTATATTGTACTAAATCAGGGGTCCTCAAACTACAGCCCCTGGGCCGGATACGTGCAATGAACGCTTGTGTTGCTGCAGAGAGTCTCTCCCTTCGGGGTCTTTTTGTGTGGGTCAGAGGGGGGCAGAAATTCTGACTTGGGGTCTGCTTCAGCCTCCTGGTGTGGGGCTTTGGGCGAAGGCTGGAGGGAAGCGCTGCTGGTGGCAAAGAGCCGCTCTGCTTGGAAAGCCTACGATATGCTCGTAGTCCTCAGTGAGGTGCTTCTGCTGAGCCTCCTTCTCAGTCAGTTCCAATTTAAACTGAGCCAGCTATTTTGCCAACTCTTTCTCGTGATGGCTGCTTAGCTCCAACAACTGCTTCCTATTGGGGCCCTAAGAAGCCCGGGCGGGCAGGCAAGGAGTGGCTGGGAGGGGAGGGGCGAGTAGAGGCCGGCGAGGCATCCCTCGACGTGAGTGACATCAAGTTGGCCACGCCCACCCAGTCACATGACCACCTAGCCACACCCACCCAGCCAGTCATTAGGCAGATCATATTAGTGGTCCGCGGAATTTAAAATTATGAATTTAGTGGTCCCTGAGGTCCGAAAGTTTGGGGTCCCCTGTTCTAGCCCAATGTAGCCCAAGGCAGAAGACTTTATTCCATCACATAGTTGGTGGCATCTTGAAAGCACAGATATTCTCGGAAGAGGGTCTTTCTTTTATCTTTCTTTTCTTTCTTTTATCAGCAAAAGAAAGGGCATTGTAGAGAGCCAGACCTTTCTGTGGTTAGGAGCTGTGTAAGATATGCAGCTGCTGTTACTATATATATTACGGTAGGAATCCTAACTGAAATAATGTTATTGATTTGCTTATGTTCAATTATCAACAATCATAAATGCAAAATACAACAAATATTGTAATTTTTTTAAAAAATGCATTAAATTACATTAAAAACCTGAAAATAATTTGAAAGCGCACCAGCAATGACCATTGATAAGAATTTTGCAATCTTCTTAGTCTTCTTTCAATTTTGCATACATTATAGGCAATTTAAAGAATGTACTGGCTTACAGTATTGCTTATCCAGGAAAGATAAATTTGTTAGGGTTAAGGTCACTTGATTTCATATGGATCTAAAACTCTGCAAAGAATATTTGTGACACATGATTCTTGTGCCATAATACATGGGCATAATAAATAATGGACACAGAATGATCTTGCATATTTGTATAGGTCACAGTATCACATCTGTGTACCTGCTTTTGCAATGTGCATAATAATACCATAATATATCTTGATGTTGGATTATCTGTACATATTGGCAGGATTTTATTTTTTCTTTAAAAAATATAGGAAATCTTTCATTTTGTATTATAAGAACTAGCTTAGACATAGACTCTTTTTTTTTAACATCATTGTTTTAGACTCACTACTGGCCAATCATAGTTACTGTATGCTAAACCTTTGGAATTCTGAATAATTTCTATCTAATCATTTCCTCTTTCTCAAGAAAAGACTTTATAAAAAAAAATAAAAGGATTTTCTTTCTCTGGGCATTGTGTATGTCAGCCACTGCTATGATTTCATTTATTGCCTAGATCTCTAAAAAACCTGACTTCACAACAATGAAAGAGCAGAATAATTGTTTTATTTCAATTAACTTCTAGAAGGATTAAAATTTGCTCCTTTTTAAGAAGACAAGTGGGGATACACAATATGGGGATCAACAACCTCCTGTTTCTCCCCTCCCTTACTGCCCAGTTATCTTTCCTAACTGTATAGTTGTCTAACAGCATTAAAAATTATTGTGTTTTTATATTGCACAGAAAAAGGACTTCCCAAGCAAACAGTTTTTTGTTGTATTTGTCATAAAGCCAGAGGACTATACCTGTGGTGGTTCAAGGCCACCCTCCATTCAAGGTAGGTGAGTTATGATCAAGAAGGCCAGGAAGAATACTATCTCTCAATGTTTCTGTTTTGGACATTGTAGTTATCCTACCTAGACTGTCATGGCAATCACAGTGAGACATGTAATTGTTACATAAAATTTAATTTCCTTGAAAGAAGTCAAACTAGGTCCTGGGAAATGGAAGCAAGAGTTTCCAGATGGGCACACTACACTTCTAGGAAGACACTCTGAAGACACACTGACTGAAGTATGAAATAGTGAGGCCACTCAAGCTGTCACTTTAAATGCAGTGTCTTCTGCTCTGACTACCTTTCATGCTGATCTGAACATGTAAGATGGTGTGAGTCAAGATGCCTTCTTTCTAATTCAGAAACAAAGTGTGACCAGATCAATATGGCAATAATGGGGAACTTTTGGGCCTACTAAGACTGCTTCCTCTTATTTAGGATAGAGGAAAGGCCATTTAGTTGAGAACTCTACCTTGAGATACTTAGGCCTCAATTAGCAGCAAGGCTTTCCTTCAAGAATAGGAAGCTCAATGCCACAAGCAAATGTATGTTCTCCCTCTCTCTCTCCTTCTCCCCCCCACTCCCCTCTCTCCATTCAAGAATTCTCAACTATTTTGATTTCTTTCTTTCTGGAAGCTATGGTCTAGTACAGATCTCATGACTTGCAAACTTTCTGCATGATCAAATCATATGTATGTATATGCATGTATGTATTATGTTACTCTTTTTCAGGAAAGACTAACTACACATGGAACCTTCAACGAATGAAGCATCTTGAAGTGACAGTGTTACCTTCAGTTAAAGGTCTTGAAACATAATTCTGTATTTTCTTAAAGTTAACAAAAACCAATGAAGCACTACTATCACTACAAATACGGTTTTATTAAAATAGTAAAATATTTACTAGTAAAATAAAATAAGGCATAACATACTCAGGTGATATTATGAGTTCACACACTTGCAAGTGCTAACTGATCATTTGATTCTCTCATCCTTCAATTTGCTGTAATCCTATTTGGCACAGATTTTCACTCCAGTACAAATACTGGATTTTGAAGAAATGTTTTCCTTAGAACCACAGAATAGAACAGATGTCAAAGTCTTGATTGCAGATTACCTTACAAATCTATCTTCCAAGTGGAGAATAATATTGAGGATTGCACATAGTAAGAGGAAGAACTGAGCATTTACCATTAATACCTGAAATTGGAGGGGCGAACAACATGGTAGCAGAGGAGTGGGCTATAATTTCTTCACTTACTAATGGTATATCCTTTTGTCTTTTTCCTAGGCACTGTTTATATACATGCCATCCTTTTCAGTTTGCTGACTTTCTTCTCCTTCTATCTGGGTGCGCTAGTGGTTGGATTTGTGCAGTACATCAGGTACATAGAACATTTAGCACTGTTTAATAAAGCATGTCTCCATTTATTAAAGTGTTTGGGCCTGTATGATGGTATAACATATGATCCAGGCACAACACCTGCTTTGGACTATGAAAAATTGCAATAGACAAATTAAGAAACTCTTGTACTGTATGTAGATGAAAGGTTGTGATGACATTAGCACAATAACAATATCATGAATGTGACTGCTTTTATAATACAGTATAGAGACAAAATGGGTTTTCTGGTGGTCCTTCTTCCATATCTACAAGCATTCAAATTGCTTAATGTCTGTCACAGAAATAATAAACAGTTTGTCTGGACCATATGTGGTACATCTTTAGATGTTTATTTCCTTCCAACAACGTGGTTCACCACAGTATTAATCTCTAGCCAAAAAGGAACTACCGTTAGACATAAAAGCACATTCAGTAATGTCCCTTCATATTTATTGCATCTCCAGCATAGAAAAAATGCTCAAGAAAAGTTCAATATGTCCCAAAGATTCGATTCGATTGAGTTTTTAAATCATAAAATATTTAATTTTGCATTTCTTAAAGCTTTGGTTTTCTTATATACATACACCAATTCTGTACTCCATACTACTTATATACTATTGAAATTTATTTGAATACTAGTGTTTAATTTCCCTATAATGCTGAATTGTTGGTTTAGTCTAGGTAAACACTTTGTTGGTCAAACTTTGTCTAGTACAGATAAAAATTTCATATCAGTGCCAAATAAGGAACATAAGAAATGACTCAATTGAAGATATTGTCATTTGGCAGTTTATTTTGGGGTACTTTTTTAAATGTTTGAAAATATCCTTACATTAATTAATTAAAAAGACTTGAATTAGTTTAAAAAACATTTTTCAAAAAATAAAAAATCCTTTTCCTGTATTTCTAAATAAACATTATTCCAATGAGTCTACTTTTTATGATAATGAAAATCAGATTTTAATTTCTTACCTAGAAAGGCCCATGCTATGTTCTCAAGTTTTCCCTCAGGCCTGACCACAACAGGGGGCGCTATACTTGTTTCTGATTGGTCACCTGTTTGACAGCTCAGTATAAAAGGAGCTGTCAAACAGGGTCTCAGCTGTTGCCATCAGCTGAGGGAACGCACTTGTTAGCTGCCGCGTTTGGCAACCTGTTAGCTATAATCTGTTAGCAAATAAAACTGTTAACCTTAAACCTGGCTCACCTCAGTCATTGACCCTCCGTTCTGAGAATAGAACAGCCCACATATGTCAAATTATATTAAATACTGGAAACATCATAAAATTTCTACTATAATTAGCTCTAAGAACATACAGGAACTTTAAAGGTATTTAATAACACATCTTAGCATGAGACCACAATGGAACATATTTAAGATACAGTATATACAATAATTTCATTCTGATGCAGTCTTGGTATGTCTTAAAATCAGGAAAAGTAAAATCACAATTTTCTTGTGAACGATGTAGTTTTGAAAGCATCTTGAATATTTATTCTTTCTTTAAGGTTTAGTTAAGTTATAAAACTATTTAAATGGAACCAATGTAGACATAACTCTCAAATGTGAATCTAGAAGCTATATTTATTTTCACCACATTTACTCATTCCCCCAAACTCAGGGTTAATTTCATCCATCTCTCTAGCTCACCTTTCACCAGGGTGAAACAATTTGAAATATTCATGTCAATTAAGAAATATTTTCTTGGGAATAAATTATTCCTAGCTACTTAGAGTCAGCACTGAATTTTAAAAAAATCTAATTTTTTGTCATGTTGTCATTATTATTTGTTATATACTCTGAATATTTACCATATTGTTGAAAAATCTCTACAAAAATGATACAAAATTTAACAATAATTTAAAAGACACAAAATATTATCTGCATATAATATATTACATTCATAAAGTATCATATATTGTTCCCTTAGAATGTCATCACATTGTTTTATTGAACATATCAGCGGTTCCAAAACCAAATTAAATATAGGTGAACATAAATGGCATCCTTGACATGTATCCTTTTGCATTTCATAACAAGAAATAATCCTATTCATAATCACCCAAACAAAGATAATTAAAATTAATGTGTAACAAAAAATCATGTAACCCAAAAAATCAGTTTATGCGATAGCAAAGGCTTTTTGCAATTACCTTTTTGTAAGGATAATAAATCCAACAATCAAAAGATATCAGATGCTTTAAATCTTTTTATAAATCCAAATTGTGCAGGATATATTCTTGAACCTTTGTGACAAAGTAGCTGTTGGTTTCTTAGCGGCAGTATTTTACAATGAAAATGGTCAATAGTTCCACCCAATTCAAAATGATCTTGCCAATTTTTAAAATAACTATTATATAAACGTTATAATTTTATGATAAATAGTTGCCTTTTACTATTTAGAGACATTAATGACATCTATATGGTTATATTTGTGCTTGATTTCAGATTTCGTAGGAAAACATCAATAGGAGGACTTGATGATGGTAATTATGCTAATACCGGTATATTGTGTTGCTATGATAGAGTTGGAAGACATGTCAGGAGTTATTAAGTTCAGTCTTCCAAGTGGACCTAAACATCAAAATATTTTTTGTTGGGGATGCTGTTAGGCTCTGTACAATCATTGCTGTGGATTGATGCCTTGAAGGAGCCAACTTCCTAGAGAAAGTGCAAATAAGGGATAGGTGACTATCGATATGAATGTTTATCTTTAAATTCAGTTATTTAGCACTTAGCACTTAGCAATAGCACTTAGACTTATATACCGCTTCATAGTGCTTTACAGAACTCTCTAAGCGGTTCACAGAGTCAGCATATTGCCCCAACAATCTGGGTCCTCATTTTACCCACCTCAGAAGGATGGAAGGCTGAGTCAACCTTGAGACGGTGAGATTTGAACCGCCGAATTGCAGCTAGCAGTCAGCTGAAGTAGCCTGCAGTGCTACACTCTAACCACTGCGCTACCTCGGCTCATGACCTTGGTTATTTCCTAACTTTCATGCAGTTTCTGCAATAAAATCTGGAATCCTCATCAAATTGATTCTTTTCTCTCTCTCTCTCTCTCTCTCTCTCTCTCTCTCTCTCTCTCTCTCTCTCTCTCTCTCTCTCTCTCTCTCTCTTGTGTGTAGGTAGGTAGGTAGGTAGGTAGCGAGAGAGACAGAGAGGTATAGGTATAGATGTATAGATATATGCGCCATCTGTTTCACTGACTAGTTAGCAATACAAGGAAATCACATTTCTCCCTCCCGCTCCCTCTCCCCCCCTCTCCCTCTCCCTCTCCCTCTCCTTCTCCCTCTCCCTCTCCCTCTCTCCCTCTCCCCTCCCCCATCCTGTTCCAAGCTATTCCCATCCTCCTTCCAGAGATTCCATCTGATTTATCAAAATCTTATGTTGAACTATTTAATTTTCTTTGGTTGTATGCCAGTCAGAAGTCCCATCTGATGTTTATTCATCAGATACAGTGTATAGAAATTTGCCATTTTTTTTCCAGACAACAAATCAGCAGAATTTTAACATACAGGTCTGCTCAAAAGTCTACATGGGTACACTACACTAAAATGTAGTGTACCCAAGGGAGCTACAATATCACTACAACTGAAGTCTCTTCCATTTCATTCTATTTAGGCTTAGATTCTGCTGATTTTCATCTTCTGTCACTTCTGGTATGATGAGCCAACTTATATGAATTATTCAAGATGGCCTTTTCTATTTCCTTGCCCAATCCAACTGCTTATCCGGAAGTGTTTGTTGACACTTTTTCACCAAAGAACAAGCAGCCTCTGCTATCAAGGGATTTTTATAATCTCAATGGCCCTGACTTTTTCTTCATTTTTCTTTTTGTACTGAGATGTATGATTCTTCTTGATATAGATGATAAAGCTATGAAATTATATGAGCAAGAAAAGGGGATATTGTATTTTCATCCCTCTACCACCCATTAATGTCTCATGTGATCTATCTCAATCTATACCACATTGCTCAGTTTGTGTCTGGGTGTTTTATCCTTGGACAAGTTTCTGCCTTAGTGTATTCTTGGGTTTGAAGCGTGCACATATGTTCTGTTGGCCTAAGATCCTCTTGAGCTTTTGCGATATTCCTGCAAAGTATGGAAGAGAACAATAAACGAAGCAACGTTGTCATTCCATACATTGCAGGAATAGCGGAAAAGCTCAGGAGGATATTCAGCCAACACAACATACTCTGGAAACTTCATACATATATTATAATCATGCTATTAAATAGAAGTAAACAATTTTATAGACAACAGGTAATAATTTATCAAGTAACTTTTAAGAAATAAATTTATTTTTTACAACACAGAAACCTATAAAAATTTAATTCATAAGCTCTTTATAATGTGAAGCTTAAATAGATTCATTAGGTGATTTGTGCATTCTGATTTCCCCAAAGTGGGAATTTTGTTTTCTGCTGCCTGGGTTAGGCCAAAATAATGGAAATGTGGCAATTAAGAGGGGTCCTCAGTGTGCATGGTCCATCCCTAAATCCTTGAGATAGTTCAAGGATTCTGCTCTGGACTTGGCCCTCCACCTTCCTTATCAAGGATTCCTTTTTTGTATTTGCTATTTTCAGAAAATTGGGTTGTCATCAACTGATAGTAACAGAGGGTATAACATACTGCTTGGCAATGCCTAAAGCCAAATGGAAGGAGACATCTCTTTTCAATTCAAAATAGTTGGTTATCCTCTCTGTTGGGCCCTTTGGACAGTTGAAAGTAAAAAGCCATTCCTTGTTGGTTTACCTTGTAGGTCTTGGGACTATGACTTCGTCTCATCCTATCACTGCCAGCACCCCTGAAGGAAGCAGCTATGGAGCTATAGGTATAGTAATTCTTCAGTCTCAGAGATGTTTGCTATGTCTGTATCCTGTATTTAGCTAGTAAAAATATGCATTTATGTCTATGAGCTGTTGCTTGAAGTTGAGGGCAAACTTGTCATTTTCAGTTTTGTTTCTCATCTTTTCTGCTGTATTTTTGTTTTAGTCCATTTCTGTATCCATTTCTGTCCAAATTTTTATGTTCCTTTTTCTCACATACACATATTTTTTTATACTTTTTGTCTAATGTGGAGGGAGTCAGCTTTTCACAGCTGGAAAGATAATTGTTAGTCTCAGTATCATGTAAAATGGGAAGAGCCATGGTACGTGCTGTGTATGACAGAATCAAGATTTTCAGCAGCAGTAGCTCTGATGATGCTACCTAGTTTGTAGGTAATAAAATGTCTCCATGAACACGACCAAGCTAAGAGAACACTACAGACCTGACAGTTCTATCTTTCTTTCTCTCTCTCTCTCTCTCTCTCTCTCTCTCTCTCTCTCTCTCTCTCTCTCTCTCTCTCTCTCTCATCGAGAGAGAGACATAGAGGCAGAAACAGAGTAGCGATAGAGAAATGCTGCAGCTGCCAAAAAAGTAAATGCAGTCCTAGATTGCATCAACAGAGGAATAGTATCAAGATCACGTGAAGTATCATGCAGAGTATTAATACCAGTATATACTGCACTGTTAAGACCATACTTGGAATACTACATCCAGGTCTGGTCACCATGATACAAAAAAGATGTTGAGACTCTAGAAAGAGTGCAGAGAAGAGCAACATATGATGAACATTTGCAGGAACTGAGTATGTCTTGTCTAACAAAGAGAAGGACCATGGATGACATGATAGCAGTCTTCTAATATTTGAGATGCTGTCACAAAGAAAAAGGGAGTCAACCTATTCTCCAAAGCACCTGAGGGCAAGACAAGATGCAACAGATGGAAACTTATCAAAGAGAAATTCCATCTAAGAACTCAACCTTAACAAGTTCTGTTCCTCTTAAATATAACTCAAATTTCTTTCATTTTCTTTCTCTTTTCTGACAAGAGCTCTTTTTTCACCTTTCCTCAACAATTCTTGCCTATTTTGGGCTGTCATTACTGCTTCTGGTTGGCAATATATTCTCAAAAGCAGAAAAAATGCCTTTCACTAGGTGAAAAGATCTCTGCAGCCTTTGTCCATTTCCCCTCTTTCTCTTTTCTTACATGGAAGGAATACTTCAACACCATGGATGTTCCAGCCCATGGTTAGAGGGAAAATTCATACCTGCCTACTTTCTGTGTGGGGTAACAAAGCAACACATGATATTATGTGCTACAACTGGCCCTTGGCATTTGCCTTACTGGAATTAAAAATTTTATTAGTAGAAATATAAATTGAGCTAGTAAAGTAATTGTTAAAAGTACTACTTCTTATTGAGGAAAAATAAAGTTCTCATCAGTAGTGGGTTGTAAATCCCATCGCAAATCCCATTGCAATGCTTTTGTGCATGCGCAGAAGCGTCCCGGGTGGGTGGGTGAGTCGAACCGGGAGCAACCCACCACTGGTTTTCATACAAATTATTATTTCTGGGCAAAGGGATGGAGCAGAAAATGGAGACATGGGCAGACTTCATACCCATGTAAAAAGCAGAAATGAAGATGGAAGTGAAAATTATGAAGATATGATCTGACAGGGGCACTAAAAACATTGAAGAGACATGATGATCCTTGCCTGCTTGCATTTGTTGTTGTTTGGCAGTATAAAAAAAACTAATATTCATTGTTCAAGCCTTATGAGAAAGACTTTCAACGTTACTATAATGTTCTGTACATGACTCACATAAAAATAAACAAAACAACCAACTTTTGTACCACAATTTTCATTTTCAGATGAATCAAGCTCCAGTGGAGGTCAAGAATTATCAACTCTAGATCGTAGGCCTCCTTGTGGCAGTGATACAGACAGCTCAGTGGAAGAGGAGAGTGATTTTGACACTATGCCTGAAATTGAAAGCAACAAGAATGTAATCCGCACTAAGGTATCTCTTGCAAATGGCTTTTGCATTTTTATAGGAATTTTTTTTAATGTATCCTTTCTCTACATCATTGCAGTTATATTTGAAGTGCAACATCTAAGATCTAAAACTTTGTCTTGGGAACATATTTACACATTGTCTGCTTCTCTATGTTCAAAGAATAAAATATTCTGAAACATGATGGATTGTAAATATTTAGCTCAGTGTATGTGAGGAAACAGTGTGATCCTGACTTTTGTAGAACAAGCTATTCTCTACCAAGGAAATTTGCCCAGAAATTAACACACTTTTAATCAAAACATAAAGAAACCAAAGCGTATAATTTTTGATTTGTTGATAGAAAGCTTCTTAGCTATAAATGTCTGCCCGCCAAAGAAGGTTTAATTAATCAGGTTCTCATTTGTTATTTATAATTAGCATTGAACAGTATTGCTTATTTTTTTTCATTGTATTTATCATTTTTATTATATTTTTTAATCCCACCTTTATTATTCTATAAGTAACTCAAGGCAGCTAATATATCTAATACTCCTTCATCCTTCTATCTAAGTCAGGGGTGTCAAACTTGATTTCATTGAGGGCCGCATCAGGGTTGTGTTTGACCTTGGGGTGGGCGTGGCCGAGGTGGGCATGGCCAGCTTGATGTCACTCGTGTTGGGGGCCCGAGCGCTCTGCCAGTGAAAACGGGCTCCCGAGCTCTGTTTTTGGCTGTGACAGCCTCCTGCAACTCTCTGCCAGTGAAAATGGAGCTTGGGAGGGCTGCCCTCCCGAGCTCCGTTTTCGCTGGCAGAGGCACCGTGGGCTGGTCCTTCGCTGTTTCTAGGGCAGCCCTGTGGGCGAGAACTAAGCACCCCACGGGCTGGATCTGGCCCCTGGGCCTTGAGTTTGACACCCCTGATCTAAGTCATCCAGCCAGCTTTCCTCCCTAAGGCAGGATTAGAACTCACAGTCCACTGGTTTTTAGGCCAGCACCTTAACCAGTACACCAAATTGGCCCTACATTTTCACATTTTATTGTTAATTGCTCCCAAAATCTAGTTTTACAGTGTTGTAACCTAAATAAATACATCATAACTATAGCTTTAGGATATAAACTATTAGTTCAGGCAGTTGTGTTTTTTGCAAACAGTAATGTAGTACAAGGTTTAGGTGGATTCTTTCTGTTTTGAGTATAAATGAAATTAAAAACAATACAAAACTCCTTCTCATACCACTACTGGCTGGTTGCACTCTCCACACTCTTTTTTAGGGACCTCTGTAAGAGAAGTTACAAACCAAATCTAACTTTACTGTGATCATTAAGCAGCACAGGAAGTTCCCAAATCTCCAGCATCACCTGAATGAAGGATGAAAATCATAAAGGGGAAAAAAACTCAAGAATCTTGGGATCATAAAAGCCCAGACCAGCACAATACCACTGAGAAAGAAAAACAAGAAATCCAAGAAGAAACCAGCATGGCTGCACAAAGATCTCTCTGACAAATTGAATGAAAAGAAGGACAAGTACAAAAAATGGAAAGAGGGACACACAACTAAGGCAGAGTATCAGCAGATAGCCAGAATCTGCAAAGACGAAGTCAGGAAAGCAAAGGCCCAGAATGAACAAAGACTTGCAACAAAAGTCAAAGATAATTAAAAAAAGTTTCTTCGAACATATAAATAACAAGAAAAAAATGAAGGAAACAGTCGGTCCACTAAAGAGAGACGACGGCAAGGAAGTAACAGGCAACAGAGAGAAAGCAGAGCTGCTTAACTCATTCTTTGCATCAGTCTTCACACAAAAAGAAACTATAGCCCAACCTATCAAAAACATAACTGTAAAAGACAGACTAGAAATAAAAGTTAAAATAATAAATAGTAAGAGAACACCTGTCTGATCTTGACAGATACAAATCACCGGGACCTGAAGGACAGGTGTGGGTTCCACTTACCTTTCCCACTGGTTCGCATCGTGACGTTTTGCGCGTTCCCTCATGCAATTTTGCTTCCGCACATGCTCAGTAGCTGCAATCAGCCCGACACACAGCTGAGGAGCTGATCAGCTGTGCTTCGGGCGAAGGAATAAAGGTCAGTATAAACCCGGGGGCGGGTGGGAGTGTTGTGGAGAAAATTAATTAGAGGTGACATAAATCTTGTTTCCCTGCTCTCAACCCTCAAGAATAAGACCGGAGTCCAGGAAAGAATAAAAGTAATATAACAAAAATAAGAACATCTAAGTCTGTGTCTACATGGTGAAGAACAAAGAGAACAAAGGAAAGATTAACACATGCGCAGTACAGGTATCACATGGCTGCATATCAGTGTACATTGCTGTTTCAAAATAAGAGTCCAGCTGACAAATTAAAATGAACGTAGTGACAGGGAGGGCCCTTTTTCAAGCAGCAGAAGAGGAAAAAACCTTCAAAAGTT
>QLTV01000867.1:2142771-2167408 GCA_003457575.1 Thermophis baileyi | reverse complement strand
CAGGCAGCCACCCGGCACTCTGCCGGATTGTGGACAAGGGAGTCAGGTATCTCCCCAAGCTCCTTTTGGAACCCTTCTGGGTCCATTAGGCGCCTGGGGCGGAACCACTTAATCGGTTCCGCCTCTCTGCGATGGGGGAGTAGCGCCCTAAAGTCTAACCTCAGCAGGAAATGATCTGACCATGACAAGGGAGAAACATCTATACCCCTTAATTCCAGATCATGTCTCCACTGCCCCGAGAGAAACACCAGGTCAAGTGTGTGTCCCCCCCTATGAGTCGGACCCTGAACTACTTGGGTCAGGTCCATGGTTGTCATGGAAGCCATGAACTCCTGAGCCAAATCTGAAGATTCTCCGAGTGATGGCAAGTTGAAGTCCCCCAGCACCATAAGTGGGGAACTCCACCGCCAACCCGGCTACTGCCTCTAGCAGCCCAAGCAGGGCTGTTGTAACACAGCTGGGAGGCAGATACGTCAACAACAAGCCCAACTGAACCCCTGAGTCCAACCTCAAGAGGAGAGATTCACACCCAACAATCTCCGGGGCAGGGATCCTGCGAGGACAAAGACTCTTACGGACAATGAGTGCCACTCCTCCACCCCTTCCCTGGAGTCGCGGCTGATGCAATACCTGAAACCCGACTGGGCACATCTCTGAGAGGGGAACACCCCCCTCCTGGCCCAGCCAGGTTAAAAAACTTGTTTAGATTCGTAATTTTGCTTTACAAAGGGCAAAATCAAGAAAATCTGTACAAAAACGCATATTTGAATAAAAATATCTACAATCAAACAGTAAATTTATTTTAAGAAGGCAATTCACCTTTCGTATTTTTCACATGGAAGTAAAAGTCCACATCAAGAGGTACCATTTGTATGGTAAAGTGTGGTCCACCTTTTTCAGTTAGTTATTTGTTAATTTTAGCTGCTGTTAATTGGGTTTTAATTGTTTTATCTATTCATTTAATTAACTGTTTTACCTGTTCTGAATGAAAAAACAGAATGATAACTTATAATATAATGCTTGGTTCTTCCTCTGTCTTCTCTTACCTTCAAGGAATATGGTATCCCTAAGCATTTTGGCCTCTTCTATGCCATGGGTGTCGCTTTAATGATGGAAGGTGTCCTCAGTGCTTGCTACCACGTCTGTCCAAACTACACTAATTTCCAGTTTGGTAAGTGGAGGGCTTTTTCCAGTCAAGACCTGTCAAAGCCTTCTGGCCTTTTGAACAGGTTGGGTTTAGTGGCCTCTCAAGATTTTAGAAAAAGTAAAGAAAACAGTTAAGCAAACAGGAGGAGTCAGTTTCTAACATTTCATCACTGTGTTAAGTTTGCATGCTATGAGCCTGAAAAAAACAGCTTTTTTGTTTTTTTTTTCTGAAAACTAGTATTACATGAGATGTTCAGTTGACATAACAATGTTGAATAAGTGCCTTCATTCACAGAACAGACTGTAACACAAACAAACCCTCTCCATTTTAGATTTATATATTGTGCAAATACAGCTTATGTATGTAATTTTCTTCTGGAGGAGGGGAAGTACAGCTAATCCTCGACTTACAACCATTTTGATGGAATTCCGTCATAAATCATGATGGTCATAAGTCAAGGCACCCATGTGACCAGACCTGATTTTTATGGTGGTCTTTAAGCAAGTATCTCAGTCATTAAGTAAACGTGTCAGTAAGTGAACACTCTGGTTATTAAGCGAACCAGTGGATTCCTATGGATGCTTTTTGCCAGAAACTGACCAAAAAGGCCAAAAAAACAGCAAATAATTGCTGTAAGTCATAAATGCTGCAACTGGCAATAAAGGTGAGCTGGTTGCTAAGCACCCAAATGCAGTCATATCACGTGTATGTCAGTGGTGGGTTCTAACTTACCTCCCTGCCGGTTCGCTTCCTCTCGCAATGCGCGTGCGCACATGTGCACTACCGAAAAATCAGAACACCCCCCCCAAAAAAAGCCAAAAACAAGATGGCAACGCATGCGCAGTGCCGGAAATTCGGCTTCTGTGCATGCGCAGAAGAAAAAAAAACCGGAAAAAAATCCCCCCCCCCAAAAATAAAAAAAATTCAAAAAAAGAGATGGCGGCGCCCACGGACCGGCACCGACCGAACCGGATCCGTGACGTCACTGTGACATCACCAGCGGGTCGCTACCGGTTCGGGCGATCCGGTCCGAACTGGGAGGAACCCACCTCTGGTGTATGTGTTGTGTGTACATGCGTGCAGCCATCAGAACTCCAGAAACAGGTCATAAGTAACTTTTGCTGGGTCTGATTGTTAAGCGAGGACTACCTGTATTTTAAAATTGCTGTCTGCCCTCTTGATTTTAACAGACTAATTGAGTAAAATGCATAAAATTGTGCTGTTACCAATTCTAAAAGAACAATTATAAATATACAAGAACAAAATGTGTTTTTATATAGTATCCAGTTTTCTACTGCAACTAAGAGGTCTTGAGGTTCCTCTGCTGGCTGTTGATTTGAAAAATTAGTTCCCCATACCTTTGATCATTAGTTCCCATGGTCTTTATGCTACAATCAAAAGGGCTTAGAAGTCTTGCTCTGAAATTAACATTGCAATCTGGAGAATGGGTTTTATTTTATTATCTGGCCTCATTCTAGCAATCTCAGCCCTCTACAACAACAGTTCTTTTAATGATTAATATTATTAGTTAATAGTTGGTCTAGAGTGATAGTTATCTCTTTAATGTTAACAGAAGTAACCACGATAAGAACTGTTCTGTTTTCTCTTCTCTTGGCAGACACCTCTTTCATGTATATGATTGCAGGATTGTGTATGCTAAAACTATATCAGACTCGCCACCCCGACATCAACGCCAGTGCTTACTCAGCCTATGCATCCTTTGCAGTGGTTATTTGCCTTGCTGTACTTGGAGTGGTAGGATTGTGTTTTATGCAATGGCGTTATTGTACGTAGAGTCATGGGCAAGTAAGGCAGAACTTCTGGAAAAAAAACACTTCTGTGGATTCTCATGAACTTAAACTTCCATTGATACCAAATAGCAAAAAAACAGCAGCTATAGATGCTCAAGTGGGGGTGTGATGGCTCAGCAAGTGGGGTGTGATGGCTCAGCAAGTGGGGGTGTGATGGCTCAGCAAGTGGGGGTGTGATGGCTCAGCAAGTGGGGGGGGTGATGGCTCAGCAAGTGGGGGGGGGATGGCTCAGCAAGTGGGGGGGTGATGGCTCAGCAAAGACACTGAGCTTTTCAGCTGGAAAGCTGAAAGCCTGGGTTCGAGACCCGAGCACTGCACAGCGTGAGTGCCTGTCACTTGCTCTAGCTCCTGCCCACTTGGCAGTTCGAAAGCATGCAAATGCGAGTAGATAAATAGGTACCACATTGGTGGGAAGGTAACAGCGTTCTTTGTGCCTCTGTGCATATAGTCATGTTGGCCACGTGACCATGAACCAAATGTTTTTGGACAACCCTGGCTCCCTTGGCTAAGAAACAGAGGTGAGCACTGCCACCTAGAGTCAGACATGTCTAGATATCTTTATAAGTGCTTAACCCCATCCATTTGAAAATTTGGGGTATCCTTGAAGAATATCTCGAAGCTGCAGCTGGTGCAGAATGTGGCTGCATGAATAGTTTTAGGCACCCCAAGGATTGCGCATGTAACATCTCCGCTGTATGAACTTCATTGGGTGCCAGTTTACTTCTGGGTCCAATTTAAGGTATTCATTATCACCTTTAAAGCCCTTCAAGGCATGGGACCAGGTTACCTGAAAATCATCTTGTCCCAATTACATCGATCTTCCCACCTGCTCAGGCATAGAGATATGTTATGGATGCATCAGTTAAAGAATTCTCATTGGCAAGTTCTAGGAAGAGAGTCTTATCTTCCATTGCCCCTGCTCTATCTTGCCCCCAAAGGCAAGGTTGGCCCCACTCTCCCAGCCTTCCAAAAGATCATGAAGATCTGGCTTTGCCAACTGACATGGGAATCAAAAAGTGGTATACAACCGTAGAGGTGGTTGGTGGCAGGAGAGTGCTCCCTCTACCATTTAACTTACTTTTTAACCTTGTTCTTACCTCTTTGTCATTTGGTTTTAATTCTGTTTTCACTGTATCTTTTACATGATTTTATGACTTTTTATCTACAAACTGCTCAGAGTCACTTAAATAATAAGATGGGTAGTTCCTAAATTGGATAAATATATAAAATGAAAGACAGAAGTATGTATTAATAAATAATGATGCCAGTATTTTAATAGAATAGAAAGTATTTTAAGTGTCACAGCCTAGAGAGAGTGCTTTTCTCAGAATCCAGGTTCAGTCCCTGATTTAATGAAATTATCAAATCAGTAAGTAAAAACAGTTTAAAAAGGTAAAAATAATAAACCGTAATAATAAACTCACTATTACAGCTCAAATATAACTCATTGCCTTAATAAAATAATCAAAAGTTGCATCTATATTTAGTTTGCATTTAGATTTTTGGAAATGCAATTTGAGTATGATTATATTAAAATATAAATCAGACAATTATCTATTCCCATCCCTATTCTACAGTTGCATTATTAAATTACTATTAGATTTTACTGATTACGATAATTATTGATTTATTGGTATGTCTTACCAATCCTTTCTGATCAGGAAACTTAGTTTAACTTGGAAAAAGTTCACTATAAAGTCTTTAATTTTTTTATTTGAAAGCCAGTATACAGTACTTGTGTTTGATATTGGGATAACTATTTATTCCTTCCAAGGTTTTTGGGAAAAATGTGTGGTTTTGGGTCCTCTTCTCCATCATCCATGTTGTGGCCTCTCTTGGTCTTAGCACCCAGATTTACTACATGGGTCGTTTTAAGATAGGTAAGTTTTACTTGGAAGTAAATCTAATTAAAATCCAATTATTTTAGGATTTTAGCCCACTGTTGAATAGCAGATACAATAGTTTTATATTGTGAAGAGTCTGCTGCAGAAGCAATATACTTATTTTGTAAGAAATTAGAGATTTGCCAAATTGATTAACATAATCATCTGTGGATATATGTTGGTTTCTGTTTCTTTTTTATTCTTTTATAATTTTATGTACTATATATACTAATGGATAAGCCGAGAATTTAAGTATCAAAATACTCTTAAGAAATTGAGTTTGGTTTACCAAACTCAATTTCTTGGGTGTATTTTGGTTATATGTGGTAAGTTTTTCCCTCAGCTTTTTGAAAGACCCATATATCCTCTATGTAAACTCAAAGATAAGGCAATCAGTGAAGAAGCAAACCCTTGAAGTTTGAATTAAAATAAAATGAAAATGTGCTGCTGACAGGTAAATTGGAAAAATTAAAACATGAAAATTGAGGGTCAACTTACCTCCGGATGGGCTTATCCATGAGTATATACAATATTTTTTGTTTTATTTAGTTAATTAAGAAAACTCTTTAAAAAGAAATTATCCTGAAGACTGCTGCTTGCATGACAGAAACATAGATTAGCTTTATTTAGTGATAAGAGACCCCAAGTTACTTAAGTCTATCTACAACTATAATGTGCTGTCTTTCAATTGGCTGAGGTACTGAATTGCTCAGTTCAGAATTAGAAGAAAAATATAGATGAACTGAGAGGAAGAAAGTGATAAAAACTTTGAGAATATCAGCCTAGTCAATAAGATGTATGTTATGCTAAGGACATGCTAAGTAAAAAAAAGCTTTTGGGATTATAAAAGCAGATAAAAGGGCAGAGTCTAGCTCTACATGTGTTGTCCTGGAGGTCAATACATTTGTAGGCACAGAAAGCTGGTGCATGCATTTCCTTCACAATAGCTATCGCACCAGTTAATGATTCCCATTGCTTCAGGAAAGCCTTTAAACTGATCTCTGGACCATGACTTGGTGAGTATGTCAACTGCTATCTCCCTGTGGGTTAATACTTGTGCTCAACAAGCCCATCCTGGAATGCATCTTGCACTTGATGGTACTTGGTATCATTGCGCTTTGTACATGAAATCAAAATGCAATTTTTGTTGTCCTCAACTATAATTTAGCTTCTCTATCTCAAAGCCCAATACTTGTTTGGGTAACCAGGTTATTTTTTGACAAAGTAGTGCTGTAGATACACATACATATTGAGATCAAATGTTACAGATGCAGATACATATTCTGTGATTGAGAGAACAACTATGAGCTGCTTTTTGCTAATCCATCTTTCCACATAGTAAAACAAGTTTTTGGGTGGATTTTTCTGTCCTTTATATCTCCATCTGAGCTGCTAGTCTGGAATTATTGTCCATACGTAATGTTAATTTTCAATCTGCAATTCTCCTTAAGTATCTTTCTACTATCTTGACTCCATCCGGTCTTCCTTTGTTGATGCATTTACCTTCCTGCATAGTGTCCCTATTACTGTTGTAGTTTCTGGCATAGTGACTATTTAGTAGCTAACTACTAAAACCCTGGAGGTCCATTATGAAGAGAAAGTGAGCCGAGTAAGTAGCTGAAGTGCAGAGGTCAGAGTCAGAAGTGAAGACGGAAACAAATGAAAGCCTTGAGAATATATGTCTAACCAATAGAAAGCATTTACATAGAGACATGCAAAGTAAGTCTTTTTGACAGGAAAAGAAAAACAGAATCCCTAACTACCTCTACATCTACTACCTCTAATTATTAATAGGTTATAAGTTCAGAAAGCCAATGCAATCAAACAGACAGGATATGAGAATGAGCTTTACTCTTTCTTACTGTTTTTTTTTTCCTCCGATGGATTACATTTGTTTCTCAATCTTGGCAACTTTAAGATGCATGTACTTCAACTCCCAGGATTCTCCTGCCAGCCAGGTTGAGAAATAGAACAAAGAATCCATGTTGACATTTTTATGCATTTCCTAATACTGACCCATTAAAGGATTGCTTATGTATTTATTTGTGTTGTGTACTGAAAGCAACAGTTACTTTTCAGCAGGTAATGCTTTTCACAGGGAGCATAGAGCTGGTAATTGTGCATGTATGTACATTTTGGTTGGCAAGCATTTGAGGACACCACCTAGCTGCCTTCCACTCCCTTGCTGTGTCAATATATTCTTCTCACAAGCATTTCCCCCCCCCCTTTTCTTTTCTGCTTCACTTGGAGCCAGATGTCTCTGATCCAGGTAACTAGCATTTGGGGTTAAACCTTCCCCCTTTGGACTAAGCAAAAAAGGACTTTGGCAGCAAGACTAAGAAGCATACTCATTTTTCTGGATTTTTATTGAAAAGTCAATAGCTTGAATCCCCAATGCCTTCTGAATAGATATTGTAAAACAAACCAGATGGCATAACTACTCTGTTATTTCTCAAAAATGCTGGTTGTTGGAGATGGTATAAATGGGCACCTTTCAGCAAACTTACTGGCAGATATGTTTTTATAAAATGCTTCCATAGGGCCTGATTTTAAAAAGTATCCTACCAAAAAAAATGGTAGGGAAGTTGAGTCATATAGAATGATGGTATCTCTAGTTAAACATTGAAAAGACCTGAGAAAATAGAAGGTCAGAGTTACTTCCTGGCAGGGACTTGGAGCATGGCATAATGAAGACCCCACCAGCTGACACAGCCATCTATTCTGAGACTTGGGTAATGGTAGCCACGATTCTTAGAGGAAAATATAGCTTTCAGATGCACATGTTCTTAGTTCATAAAACTTTTAAGTACAGTATTAAAGCAAATAGCCGAGGTGGCGCAGTGGTTAGAGTGCAGTACTGCAGGCTACTTCAGCTGATTGCTAGCTGCAGTTCGGCAGCTCAAATCTCACCGGCTCAAGGTTGACTCAGCCTTCCATCCTTCCGAGGTGGGTAAAATGAGGACCCAGATTGTTGGGGGCAATATGCTGACTCTGTGAACCGCTTAGAGAGGGCTGTAAAGCACTGTAAAGCGGTATATACCGGTAAGTCTAAGTGCTATTGCTATTGCTATTGCTAAATATCTGTTTGCGTTCAAAAATGTATTGGGAGTTATTGAAACATTTCCATTCTCCCTGTCTTGGTCAAGATTCTAGCAGCTCTGTTTTGATAAAACTGTAGTTTCCCACTGTGTGGATTGTGATACAGTATCCGATATTCCATGTTATCGATGTCCCAGAAGAGTCAACATTTATGTATCAGCCAGAGCTGGTAGAAAGCAGTTCATGACTCAGAATGTGTCTTCAAGAGATAAGTCGCATTCAAATGATTGCTCTACTAGAGTAGAAATGAGCAATTTACAGGAAGCAGTAGAATTAACTTTCTTTTTGTATTTCTTCAGCCTCAGAGAGTGTAAAAGACCAGGCTGATAGTATGATAATTTT
The DNA here is from genome assembly GCA_003457575.1 of Thermophis baileyi. Classification (NCBI taxonomy): domain Eukaryota; kingdom Metazoa; phylum Chordata; class Lepidosauria; order Squamata; family Dipsadidae; genus Thermophis; species Thermophis baileyi. The sequence goes on along the minus strand of QLTV01000867.1, from coordinate 2,159,126 downwards.
AGGTGGGACTGAAATGTTACTTAGAAGTACCCTACTTCTAAATTTAGTTGATTAAGGGGTGAAATTAGTAAATAAATTCTTGCAAAGGTTTGCCATGTAGCAAACAAATTGGGAAAAGCTATATTCCTTGAAAGTTGGTATTTTTGCTGCTAACTTTTGGCTACATATTCTGGAAGTGCTCTGGAAGCTGTAAAAGGAATGTTAGGCCTATAGCCTGTGATTACCAATCCATAATTGAGATTACAATAATCTACAAAAATCCATTCTTAATTACCTCAACATTTCCTAGCTTACAGCTGCCTAATAATAGTATAAAAAGTCATATTTTTATCACTAGTGTTAAAATAACCAGTAGTCAAGGATCCTTTGTCCTTTTCTGAAAATCAAACATTTTCCAATAGATTCCAATCTACTTTGTGCCAACTCTTGCTTCTCAGGCCTGGGTTATATATTTGCTTCAACATGATCTCAGTCAAATACTGATTGCCATATTTTAATTCCCTTTGTTGTTTTCTGCCATAGACCTTGGGATTTTTCGACGTATAACTATAGTATTGTACACAGATTATATCCAACAATGCAGCCGACCCATGTACATGGTAAGTACTTCTTTCAGTCCCTTGAAGCTATCTTTGATGGATGGATTTTGAAAATGCTTTTCTTTCTCATTTGAAAACATACTGTATATATAGTTTAAATAAACACAATGGTCTTATTTGCCACTGCAATAGTAATCTATTTTCTGAAATTACTTTGACTAGACAAACTACAGATGAATTCCACTTGGAATTATTTTTTCCTGATCTCGTATGAGATGTGCCTGCTCAGAACCACCATCTGAAACTTTCTCTGCTTGACAAGATTCTTAGTGAGAGACCCACTCTCCCCTGTGCACACAGATAGTCCTCAAAATCTGACCATTCATTCAGTGACCATTTGAAGTTCAGCCGCTGAACAATTGGTACTTATACCCAGTCCCTGAAGTTATGATCACTGCAGTTACCCCCACATCACATGATATATGAGTGTGTGGCAGACGTCCACACTTACGACCTCAAAGGCACTTCACTTCACTTACTCCACCCACCTCTCCCCCCCACCTCTGCTCTTTTGGCCTCCCTACACAGTGGCACTCCTCAGCTGGGGTGGTGGCACTGGGGTTGATGTAGAAGCCTGGGGCCTTCAGCAGTCTGCTGGTGCCAGCAATCCTGGGCCTCTCTTTCAACCCAAGTTCCACTGCCACCAAGGAGTGTTGCCTGGCCCATGCCACACCCAGCCATCCAGTGCCATAGCACCAAGCTTCAGGTGCTCTTACCACCCTCCATTCCACTTAACCTGTTGGCCTGCTCCCTAGCACTCCACTGGTCATGTCAGCCTACCAGCCATGTCACCCTATGCTCGGCTTGTCATGCCAGTCTTGCCATTTCCAACTGACCTTTGCCATCTTCCTCCTGCTGCTGACAAGGTATGCCCAGCCAGGCTCTATGTGAGGCAGCTGCTGACCATACATTCATGAGAATGGCTCACACTATTTGAAGAATGGTAGACCCTATTTGGAGAACGCCACATGAAGCCTTGGGAAGAAGGCCTGACAGTAATTGCCTCGCATAGGGCCAAACTGGGTGTTCCTCGTCAGCAGTGGAAGGAAGACTGAAGGTCAGTTAAAAAGATACATCATCCTGTTCTCCTTGAATAATTATTATGTAATTAAGTTACCAAATGGTAGATTTTGGTTTAACATATCCTAACAGAGATAGTAACTTCCCCTTAAATGTTTTGAAGCAAAGACCGGGAAAACATTTCTCAGATATCTTTTAATCTGGATTCAGGATTGGAGTCAATGGACTAGAGAGCTCCTTATGATTTTTTATAAGTTTTTGTAGCTTAATTCCAGCATTCAGATGACCAAACTACTCTGGATGATGAAGGGTGATCTGTGTTTGCATGGTATACATGGAATGCAAGTTGAAATTTCTAAATGATCAAACATGCTCTAAAAGCTTATAATGATGCTAAAGCAAATGCAAATGTATATCAGATATGCAACTTCACATCACAAGTATTAGCATTAGCATTAGACCCTCCCATGCTATGCAGCATATTGGGCAGCAAGGCCACTCCAGCATTTTCGGTCTTGGGTGAGTGCTTCAGCATCTTCCTGTGTGGTGTTTAGAGTCTTTAAGTCTTCCATGAACATTCTTCACCATATTTCAAGGGCGTCCTCTTGGTTGTTTGGCATGTGGGGGGGGGGAGTGTCCATCTCATTGCCATCTTTTGAGATTTGATTGTTCTCCATGTGGAGAATATGACCTGCAAGCTGCAGTCTTCTGCATGCGACAATGTTATGTAGTTTGCAGGAGAAACCATATTACTTCATTAGTAATATGATCAAAATAGTGAATCTTTAGGATTCAGTGAAGGCATCTTTGTTGAAAGACGTCAAGTTAATACTTGCTGATGCCTTCCAAATCCTGCTGGCATAAATGGCTGTCGGGATCACTATAGAGCCGAGCAAATGGAGTTTAAGTTTTAGTGATATAGATGACGAGAACCAGATTTTATTCATCTTCTGGAAAACAGCTGTTGCTTTTCCAATGCAGCACCTGATGTCTATCTCTGCATCACCATTTCAAGCGATTACACTACCCAAATAGGCAAACCTTCCTACTTCCTCAAATCACTGTGATCCAAGTGTGATTCTCTGTATGTGTGCGGTAGAACTCACATACATGATTTTCAATTTCTTGGCACTTATCCTGAGGCCAATTTTGTCTGCATCTTTATCTAAAGCCGTCATCACTTGTAGTTTCGTCTCGTCGTCCTCGTGTCCTCACTCAGTTAAGGACCTTGGAGTACTCATCTCTAATGATCTAAGTGCCAGAGCCCACTGCAACAGCATTGCTAAAAGGGCATTAAAAGTGGTTAACCTAATCTTGCGTAGCTTCTTCTCTGGTAATATTGTACTTCTAACTAGAGCATATAAAACATTTGCTAGACTTATTTCTAAGTAGTTTCCTTGCAGAAATCTTGCCAAACTGAAACAACTATTTGCAGTACTTTAGATATACTCTTGGAATCACTAGGGAGGAGTCTTCTTAACTCTCTTTCTCCCAACCAAACTAAGGTTCCTTGTCTCTTTCCTCTCTGGAATGCAGCACCTTCCTCCTGTGAATCCAGGCTACTTTCCACCAGTTTCCCATAGACATAATTCTATACAACAGGATTCTGGTTGACTCTCAAGTAAGGCTACCTTATGATGACATCTAGACATACTTCCATTGGTTGTGGTAAGATACTCTTTCAGTAGGTCTGTAAGAGGCATGCATAAGCGCACCAACGTGCCTACCGTCCCTGTCCTACTGTCCCCCATTTATTCGTATCCATTTCCTGTACTCATAATCATGTTTATACTTATATCTGTTACCTTATACTATACATGCTTGACAAAATAAATAAATAAAAATAAATAAATAAATGTAAGGCAATATCATCTGCAAAATCCAGGTTGCCAAGATGGTCTTGGTCAGAATAATGAATGCCTTTCCCCATGTGGGATTTTCATTGCACAACATAGTCGAGGGCCACGAGGAAGAGGAGTGGTGATAGAATATAGTCTTGTCTAAGTAGTAATTTTGAAGAAGTCCATATGGCCATTTTCGGTCTTAATGCAGCAGCTTGATAGTAGGTGTAAATCCTTAAAGATGAAGACTGTTGGTAAACCATATAAATGTAGGATCTGCCAGGGAGATTTCGGCGGACACTGTCAAATGCTTTCTTAAAATCAATAAAGTTGATGGCCAGTGGTTGTGCACTGTTCTATATTTCATAAGGTGAAGATTTGTTCACAGCAGGACCTTCCACACCAAAATCCAGCTTGTTCTTCTCTCAGACGTCGGTATATAGCACTTTGCAGCTGCCTAAGGAGAACTGTGCAAAAAGTCTTTTCAGGCACTGAGAGGAGCGTAATGCCCCGCCAGTTGGTGCATTCTTATCCTTGATCCTTGGAGCTATTCCTTATTCCAGTCAGTTCATTAGCGATGTAATAGTTTTGTTGCTTCTTGCGCCTCAGTGCCTTTCCAGCCATTCTTTCTTGTCTTCCCAGCAATTTCTCTTCACCATCTAGTTGAGCTCTATACATTTCCAGTTTGATTTTTTTTATTTAATCCACATAATTTTAATTATGCTGTTAATTATTTCCTGTTGAAAGCATTGGGATAAAACAGAAAAATGTTGCTATGATTTAATTTCAATTGTTCATTTTTGGTTATTCTTTCTCTTCTCTAGGACAGAATGATTTTGCTTGTTGTTGGGAACCTAGTTAATTGGTCTTTGTAAGTAGCAAATGTATGCTTATATGTTTATAGATTTATTTTGTATAATCAAGAGATGCAAGTGTCTGTTGGAGGAACTCTCTGAAATAGTGCTGCCTGCTATTTTTAAAACATTTTTTCAAGTTGGACAAATTATCTGATATTTAACAATTTCTTCCCATTCCTTGTTCCCCACCCTGGAAATTCCAGAATTCTTAATGTGATTATTGCAGCATAGGGAATTAACTTGGTAACTATTGGAATGCATACTAGTTCCTTCCTTTCCCCATTCCCCCTATAGTTTAGCCTTAAGTTTGATTTAGATTTTTGGGTCACTGCACACCTAGGGAATGTATGTGTCTGTTGTTCAGAGACAGTTGCATTGTTATTGCATTTATACTTTTATGAATATTAATATCCTGGACACTCAAACAACAATGTGCCTTGCGTTTTGCCTGCCTCCCAACAGGAAATTAGTTCAACCAATCAGTGTCTAGGGCACACACCTCCATGCAACACACATAGTTGAGATTTGCAATCAACAACCTACACTTACCCATCAACTCCTTCATAGTGTCAGTGTGTGTGGACAACTATGCACAGTTGTGGGCAAGTCCTAATCAAGCCTAAAGGTGTTGCCATCCCCAGCAGGGACTCAGGAACAGCCTCTGCTTGAATAACTCTAGTGACTCTGACTTAAGCTTGATTTAGACTTGCTTCTACAATGCCTGGGAGTCATGGTCAAAATCATTTGATTTCTGGAGCCATTTTTAATATATATTTATTATGTTTTATCAATGGGAATAAAATATAAAACAGAAAAAAATATATCCAACGGTAATACCAACAAAAAAAGAAAATAATGTGTACAAAAAAAGAAAAAGAAAAGAAAAAAATCATCCAAACATCCAACATTAAACAACAACATAAAAAAATCTACCCTGGCTGGATGTTGAAAAATAAAAAATAAAAAAAATACCTGATAAATTCTCCCCTTACATAATGGGTCTGCAAATAGTTATAAACTTACAAATGAGGGCAAAGTGAAACTTATGAAAGTTATAAACTTTCTCATCCTTATTTAACAAGAAAAATATATTATATAAACACATATTTCAGATGAGGAGGACTCTAGGTAATAATCGAATCGACCCAGCATCTAATATATATAAAAAGTGAAAGAAAAAAACGTAACGTTAGCTCAAATATTACACTAGTCTTTAAATTCCTCTGTTAACCATCTGTTATTGTATTTAACGTGAAGAAAGTCCACAAACAGCTTCCAGCCTCTTATAAAGCTGCCTAGTCCATTATCTCTAATCAAGGCAGTTAATTTTGCCATCTCTGCTAATTCAGTCAATTTTTACTTTCCTTTCCAGTGCTTAGCGAGTACAATCCTTTCAGCGGTCACCATGTAAAGAAGCGGTCACCATGTAAAGAAATAGGGTCCCAAATTGTTTTTCGATTGATTTATCCATAATACCTAAAAGAAAAGCTTCAGGTTTTATTAATATTTGTATCTTAAGTATTTTCTGCATTATCATTATAATGTTTATCCAGGATGTTTTCACATATTTGCAGGACCACCATATATGATAAAATGTACCTGGATTTTGATTACATATCCAACACTTATTACAAGTCCCTCTATACATTTTTGCCAATCTATTTGGAATCAAATACTGATACAACATTTTATAAAATATTCTTTCAAAATAAAATTCAAAGTAAATTTTAATCCATTAGTCCATACATTCTCCTGTTTATATACCCAAAAATGTTTGCCCATTTTACCATGCAGTCTTTTACATATTTGTCTTCCAGGTTCATCTTGAGTAACATTTTATATACTTTAGCAATCAAGTGGTCATCTCCAGAACATAAATTGATATCCAGTTCAGTGAAAACAATACTTTTAAGACTTGTGGACTTCAACTCCCAGAATTCTGGCTGGAGAATTCTGGGAGTTGAAGTCCACAAGTCTTAAAGTTGCCAAGTTTGAAGACCTCTGTTCTAAACAAATTAATCTGGATCAGCTTTGCATGGTTTTGTGCAACCGTCTTGGATTACATTGCCTTTATTCTTCTCTCTTAGTGCAATTTTTGGACTAGTATATCGGCCAAGGGATTTTGCTTCTTACATGCTGGGCATTTTTATCTGCAATCTTTTGCTATATCTTGCCTTTTATGTCATCATGAAGGTCAGTGGTTCTTATTACTTGTTAATGTTTTTTATATCGCCAAACTTAGACTGCTTTGAAGGAGGAATTAGATTATTGTATGGTAGAATATGTTTGCTCAGTGCTCATCTTTCAGATATGCCCTTCAAGAGTTGACTACAAGTTTTTAAGCTTTTGGATAAGAGACCTCAGTGAATATTATTAATTTATGATGAAGTTATTGTTAAGAGACAGAGACTATATATTTTGAATAATCAGAGTACATATGATCTATCTAAACTTGGAAAAGCACAAATCAACTATTAAGTTAAATACAGGTATTAACTACATTCCACAACCTCAAACTTAAAGGGGAAAACACAATTTATCAAAGTTTACAATTATCGTCAGGCTCCTTATATGGAAATACCAGGTGAAAAGAAGGAAGAGGAAGGTCCGATACTTCCAGTCAAAGATGAGATTAGCCCCCTTCCAGATATGAACTGCTGTCATTTTAGGATACCTGCACATTTTAGATTTCTAAGCCATGCTAAGAACATGGTAATGTGGAAGAAATTCAGGCAGATTCCTCTACCTTTCAACCAGGGCTGGGGTTAGGCTGGCTTGAAAAGAAAGCTCTTCAAAGTTAGAGAAAGCTAGACTGGCTTGAAGAGAAAATGCTAGCTTTTCTAAAAATAAAATAAAATAATTGATTAATTCTCCCTTTTATGTGCATCTCATAGGAAACGCCCATTCAAATATTATACTTTTTGTCTTTCCAGCTCCGCAGTTCAGAGAAGCTATTGCCTTTCCCGCTCTTTTGTATTGTGGCCACAGCTGTGGTTTGGGCTGCAGCTCTTTATTTCTTTTTCCAGAACCCCAGTAGCTGGGAGGTAGGTTCTGTCCTTTTTTCTAGCTTCTGTTGCACTTCAAGAGTATTTGAAATGATCAAAGGTTACCAGAAGGAAAGGACTCAAAGAAGCATTAGAGAACATATGGACAAAATTTCAGAATCAAAATTGTTTTGATTTAAAACTCAGCTTTGGCTTCCTTCACTGTGACCTAATTTCTTATGCCAAGATCTATAGAATATTAATAGAAAACTAGTGTGATCCTTGACTTATTGTTGAATCTAAGTCATATAGAAACACGTTATTCCATTTTTCTTCCCTTTTTTATAATATAAATACATTTTAAAAATTTATAAAGAACACATCTCTTGAAACCATTCTTTAACATCAAAAATGTAAATTTCTACCTACCGGTATATAAGGACCATTCTATTTGCCTGAATTCCAGGTTTGGTAAAGCCAGAGCACCTCATTAAAAAGCAAAACCGTATTTTTGGTGTGTAATTCAGTTTCACCAATTACTTATAAAAACCTTTTTATTAATGCTGCTGAAGAAAATTATTTGACATTTTAGCATTTGAAAATCATGGACATTATATAGTTGGTACTATCATTTTAATTATATTTGATATTTATTACATAGCTACTTATATTAAATGCCCTCTAAAAATCTCAGAGCAGCTTACATAGAAGCCTTAATAGATTCATTCATTGGTTTTGTCCTTTTCACCACTCGTTTCCTCCTTAGATTGGAGTAGTGAGTTTGCTTACTGTGCTTTTCATAGTTAGGTAGAGAAGAGCATTTAATCACTGAGATATAAGGCTAGATCAGACATAAGGTTACATTTTCTGTTGGGGAGCATCTAGAATTCACTGGTTTTATCATTTCCTCCAGGAAACTCCAGCACAGTCTCGTGAAAAAAACCGACCATGTATCCTTCTGGGATTCTTTGATGACCATGATATCTGGCACTTCCTCTCAGCTGCTGCCTTGTTCTTTTCATTCTTGGTGAGATTTTACTTAATTAACAAAATAATGTCCTAAACTAAATCATGTTAGGTATATTCCTAGCCCTATCGAACAGTATAACATCGTATAGTTTGCAAGTCACAGTCACAACATTGTGTTTAATGACCTGCTTGGAGGTCACTGACAAACTGCCATTGTAATCAAGTGCAATCACGTGATTACATCATTTAGCAACAGGGTTGCCAATCCCAATGGTACTATCTTCTTTCCTGGAATGTGCTTGGCTCAATGGATCATGAGGGCATTGTATTTTAACTACTGTGTTTCCCTGAAAATAAGACCTAACCAGAAAATAAACCATAGCCTGATTTTTACTGGTAGTGTGTTCCTAATATAAGCCCTACCCCAAAAATAAGCCCGTTAAGGTCATCATCAGCAGGGTGGTGGGGTGTGGGTGGGCGTGGCCAGCACTGGAGGCAGCGAGGGTGTGGGGGCCAATGATGTCTGGCAGCAACTGCAGCCCGCGCAACGCAGGTGAGTTGATTACCTGTCCAGGCAGCAGGCGGAGGCAGAGGTGGGGAGGCATGCAATCCAGACGCACCACGCGGGCCGCAGGAAAGCCGAGTGTCGGTGGGCTGGAGCAGGCAGGCAGCCATGGGACGCTTGTCTTTGTGCAGCGGCACCGGCAGCAGATGGAAGCAGAGGCATGGGGGGGAAGGCAGGTGATCCGGACCCACCGCGTGGGCTATGAAAAAGCCGAGTCAGTGGGCCGGAGTGGGCGAGCAGCTGCGGGAGGCTCGTCTTTGCGTCTCTCGGCTTGCCTGTGGCCTGCACGGCGGGATCAGATGCCTTCCCCCCGTGCCTCCTCCTCCATCTGCTGCTGGTGTCACCACATGAAGACGAGCCTCCCGCGGCCCCCGTGGTGTGCCTGGTTTGCATGCCTCCCCCCCGCACCTCTGCCTCTGTCTGCTCCTTGGACAGGTAATCAACTCAGCTGCGCTGCGTGGGCTGCGCAACCCCAGAGTGCGCTGACCAAGGGGCCGGCAGGCTGCAGCTGCTGCCAAACACCATCGACCCCTGCACGCTCACCGCCTCTTGTGCACATGCTAGGGGTGGGATGCCCAGCCGGGCTGATCACCCTGATATCATGTTTCCCCAAAATTAAGACTTAATGCATCTTTTGGGGCAAAAAAAATAAAAATAAGACTGGGTCTTATTTTCAGGGAAACACGGTATACATCCATTCATCCACCAAGCTAAATCGGATCACTTAAGGAAACATCTTATTGTTCAGACCTATTCATGTTAGAGTCAGAATCAAGTCCCAGTTATTTTTAAAATACACTGAGCCAGGTTTTACAAACTCAGAAGGGGTTAACTCTCCATTCTGGCCTTGTCATAGAAACAAGTATTTAAAGCATTCTAAAGAAGTGAGTTTAGAATTGTAAGAAAGAGCTGGTATTCCTTTTTAATTCTTTATTAAATTGGAAAGGGAAGAACCAATATTTTCTGTGGTAGTACCTGGAACTGTTTTAAATTATGTTAGACGCTACCCTTAAATGTGTTTTAGATAATTTTTATGAATATTATGTATGTTGTGATGTTTGATTGTTTGCACAGTGCTTAGGTATTAAGTGTGGGCTAAATTAAAATACTACTACAACTGCTAGAAAAAAGATGTTTTGCTGGTGGGAAGATGGTTTTCTTTTAAAAAATAATTTGAGCAAAAAAACCCAAAACCTTGCAGACCTATCTTTTAAAAATAAGACACTATTTGAGTCAGACATAGACAACTTCCTGTTATATTTCATTTAAACCCATGTTAAGAAGGAAGGGCATGGGGAAATAAACTCCAACAAAAATTGTCAAAATAGAAAAAAAAATATTATTACAAAACTTCAGTAGCTGGATTAACAGCTGGGACAGCTGAATACCCTAATCTGATGGAAATAGTTCATTTGGCTCTTGATAACCATGTACCAGGATGGAAACAATTGCCCAAAGATGTACTCAAACTCCCCCATCCAAACAAGTGCCCAATACACAGTGTATTTATGCAATCAGCCTCTTTCTTGGGCCAGCATGGCTGTCTTGCCTAAAATATGTCCCTTCTACTACTGTTCTAATACTGTTAAAGAGGATGCTTCTGATGATTTGAAAAGATCCCATCTCTCTAGACAACACTTCTCACTCCTATTTAGCCAGCTTGCTTTTTGTTGTTTTTGTTGTTCTTGGCTTGGAGAAATACCCTTGGAAGGAGCACTTCCAGAACCTATTTGGGCTGCATTTAAAGGTTTCTGATTTAAACTCCCACATGAGAAAATCTGAACACATTATAAATAATTTTCCCTTTGTCACCAGTTGGACCAGATTGTATCTCGGATTCTTTATAGAACTGAAGTAACATGGGTGTCCACCAGGGAAGGGAAAAGACAAAATATTGAACTCATCACATTCATTGCTATGACTGACTTCCTTGCATTAGACATCAGAATGTAATTTTATTTATTTATATATTAAATTTGGAGACCACCCATCTCCCCCACATAGCACCTGTGGGCAGTGTACAATACAAAACATAAAAGTTATTACGGTATTTGCATTGCACATGATTCTTGGCCCTATTAGTTTGCTGTACATAGTGACATCTTACAGTATGGTATTTGTATCACCAAATCCTGAAATAAGGATTATGTGCAGTGGGAAAAGCAGCTATTATTCAGATTTCTAGGAGTAACATGTCAGAACTATCCTGACTACAAAACTGATTATTCTGCTTATTCTTCCATTTTGTACCAAGAAAAAAAAACCCACATACAAATCTCTTGACGTGCCTGTGATACTTTCTTACTCTAGGGCCTGCTGACCCTGGATGATGACTTGGATTCTGTGCCAAGGAACAAGATTCCTGTCTTTTGAGCTACAGGATAAGAACAGTGTTTGATGCTTCTCAGTGAAATTTGCTATGTGGAGCAGTCAGAACGGAGCACCAAGTACACATTGGAAAGAACCTTCTTGGAAACAATTCCCATATGGAAAAAAACTGCAAAAATCATGTCCTCAACATCAGCTGGATCAGATCTATATATAGTATAATAATGCATTATATTGAGACTAATCAAGCTGGAGTGTTCATAGGCTCTGTGAGGCCATTCTTCACTTTCTTATATATTTATACCCAGCATTGTAGTTTCTGAGTTTGTAATTTACCAAATGCACACGGAATGATTGCCCTTTTGGCTACAGTGGAACCTTGGTATTCAATTGCTTTGAAACTCGTTGAATTTGGTACTCAATGCATTTTGACACAGATTTTTTGTCCCAGTACTCATGTTTGTTTGGTACTCGATGCATAAGCTAGAACTTGTTGGGGTCAGTTGCCTTGTGACTCACTATATTATTCCTTATGGGAGAAATTTGTTTGGTACTCATTGTGTTTGGTACTCATTGTGTCTCCCAGAACCAATTAATGATGAATACCAAGGTTCCACTGTACTTATGTTCTGTTGCTTGATTAGTCAGAATTACTTTATGCAATACTGAAATATTGCAGAGGTTCTTATGTGAAACATTTTGAAACTGTTGCATATACTACATAAAATGATAGTAACTCATTCTTTTTGTACCGGAAGACACATTGGAGACTAACACCATCCCTTTTCTTCCTATAGTACTTTAGACAATGTGAATAGTGCAACCCGCCTCCTTTTCAGAGGGAGGATAGTATCTTGGAATACACTTCTTTGTACAAAACAGAGTTTCCCTGCTCAGCTGGAAGGTGCTTTTCCTCTCCATGAGACTGTCATATGCATTATATTATTTCTTTTAACTTATGTTTGGTTCTCCGACAGGTAATCCAGATGCAGTATTACAATGCTACTTAGTCTTGCTAGTCATCTATCACTATTGCTAGTAGTGAATTATTTTCTGATAATCTACAGTCTCTTATTTGCTGTTCATTTAAGCTCATGCAAAATAACTCTTATGTGGGTAAGACAGAAAAGATCCAATTGTCTACCCTATTGCTTAATCCCAGAATTATATTCAGGGGATGCTGTGTAGATGTTTGTGCCATGCTTTGCTACATTTAAATTAAAGCATGTCTCAGTATTATCAATTTGAATTACTTAAAGGTGTTTGTTAACCTTTAAGTATATTTGGACTTTAATGATTATTTGGCAGCTAATGACAGCCCAATGTCTTATCAATTCACTTCGTTAAAAAAATACTAAACACTAGAATTCTGCATCTGCTTTTCTCTAGGTTAAACCTGCTGTATATTTAAAGGAAATCTAAGAACAAAGGAGACTTTTTTTCCCGTCCAGAGGTCTTTTATGCATGCCTGGGTGGTGTTTTGCATCGGATTCCAAAAGGGTGCAAGAGTGTGCAGGAGTCCTAATGTAGCACTTCAGCAAAGGAACCATATCTTTTCCAATGCATGCTTTGGGTCAGTCTTTTTCAAACTTGACAACTTTAAAACGCCTAAACTTCAACTCCCAGAATTCCCAGTTAGCATCTTAAAGTTGCCATGTTTGAAAACCACTGTTCTAGGTCTCTCTTTGGAATCAAGCCAAAGCATTACACAGCCTAAATGCACTGTACTCCAAGACACATTTTCTAAAAATGTAGCAGCTCCAAATGTCTTTTCCTATCCCTAAACAACTTGCCGATCAATAGATCTGAAAACTACCAGCAAACTACTGTCTTTGCATAGCAACCAAAGCAATGCTCTGACCCACTATTGACAACATTCTATGTTGTGTCCAAGAATCAGTCTGGCTATTTTGAGGTTCTCACTATGGCTGAGCAGGTGGACAAATGAAATGGGAACAAATTAGTGGGAAACCACAGACAGAATTGCTGGACTTTTTAGTTGTTTACCTTCTTAAAAATTACAATCTTAAACTTTGGGTATTTAAATGTAAGATAATTGGTTTTGCTTTTTGTTTTTCCTGCAGGGGAAGAATTACAAAGCACAAGCAGAACACAAAATGATAGTGCACAAACTGTACATGTTTAAAAATAAAATGCTATTTTGTTTATATCTATACAATGTTTACAATCAATATAATTTTACATTTAATAAAAATCTGAGAATTTTTTTAAAAAAATCAATGTTGCAGGTATTTACATACAAATGCATTCAACTTGTAAAAAGATGTTAAAATAAAAAAAAACTTATTTACAATAATAAACGTTCCTTACAAGTTTATCTTCAAGATCTTGAAAATTTCTGGGGGACCTTAAGTAGTGGATAGAATATTATAGAATGCACAACATACATTCTTAATTTGCTGAAAAGTGTAGCACAATCATCATACGTTTCTTAATTTCAAAACAAGAGGGAGTTTAGACAATTCTTCTTTGTGCACAAGGAAACTGCCATGAAGGACAGCAGCAAAAGAAAGGTATGACTTGTAGGATGATTGGCTACTGTGGCTACTTGTAGGATGTAGGCTACTGTGCTGTGTGACAGCAAGTTTTCTTTATCTGTTCCCATTAAAAGATTACCTATACCCAACAGAAACCCTAAGGTATTATAAACATACATCCCATGTGATCTATAGCTTCCATTTTTTCAACTGATTCAACCACTATTGCGCCCTATAGCACCTTCGTAATAAGAAAAGATCAATTCCTCATACATCCAAAAATTGACATTTAATGGATTTTATAAACCTCAGAAGTCCCCAATGCTTTATGAGCTTTTTTAGCATATGAGAAACTTCAAATCACATCAGTGTCAATAAGACAATGTGATAAGATCACAGAATTTATGAGATTATACAATGGGAAATTTATATTGAAGTTAGAATCCTGAAATAGTTTAAGATAAATTGACAAAATATTAACATTTTAATAATTTCAAAATGTTAAAGGCATTCTTTAAAGTAAAGATTTCTTCATGCCATTTTTTAACTGAAGGGTGCCATTACCTGAAATAAGAGGGGGGAAAAAAAAGGATTTGCAGAGTGCATGGAATCTCATTAGGGAGCTGATGCTCTTTTGCTGAACACCCCTGTTTATAATCAAAACGAAGGTAATTTATCTGCAGTAGCAATTTTACCACTGCAGGCAATACCAAGAGATATATTGAAAATATATTTCTGCATGAAAATACATTTGAAAAATACTAGTAATAGTCTATACTGACATCTACCAAAAATTCTAACAGGAAATACTGATAAATGCTCAGTAAGTAGCTATTGGTTTATATGAATACATAGTGAAAGTCTGAATACTTTTTTAAATCTATTGTCATAAAAATTGTTACACAAACCAATATGCAGAATATCATATTCTTCAATCAAGACTTCCTCTTTGCACAACTGTCTCAATGAAAGGGAATACAGGTTCTCCTATTAATTAAATACTCCGCCATTTACTTGCATTTTCTTTTCATCTGTGCATCAGACTCTTCCAATACGTTTTCAGAAAAAACATTTAATACTCAGAAATCATAAAAGCACACATTATTGCATAGAAAATTTCTTCAAGAAACTGATTTCCTCTGCTGGTCAATATATTTTTGTCCAATTCACTTCCAACTGTTTCATTCTCACTACTTGTTATGCATTTAAATTGGTTAAGAAGAGTACCTGGTTTTTTCCATCCTTGGAATATGATTACTGGAATTTGTTTTCTGTAAACAGCAGCATAGCCAACTCATAAGAGGGAAGAAAAAGAAAGTAAAGCTAAACTATCTGGCCCTATTTGTATGAACTCTTTGATCTGTTAGCATGTTCTGCAGAAACTCTAACCCAGTAAATCCTGGAAATACAGGGGAATACTTTTAAGAGCAAACATCTCTGGCCACTCATTGTAGGAAGACTTTCTTTCTTCCTGCTATCAAAAACAAAGTCTCTGCCTCAAATTGGGCTGCAAATTGGGCTGCTTTGCAGGACCTTATAAAAAGAAACAGAAACAAAGAATTAGCAATTTATCAGAATACCTTAGACAATGATGTACTGATGCCATCGTATTTTTGCCATCAGCTGTGTGGAGAGACAAATAGAAACAATAATAGTGTTTTTTAAAAATTCAAAGGGCTGCACTAAAATTGTTTTGAGCCTGACAAAAATATTCCCTTGTTGCTTGACCCAGTGTTTTGGAATGCTAAATCAAGTGTGTCTGTGTCTGTGAGTGAGAGTGATTCTTTTTCATTCTCATCTTATACTACCGGTATCAAGACCACCATTCCACTAAATACCACGTGATTCTTTTTTTTCCTCTCATCATAATTCTTCTGACTTGACAAAATTATGTATGTAATCAGTTTGCCTACAGACTTCTACAACTCCTTGTTCATTTTTATAGCCTCATATATCAACATTACTAGTTTCTTATTATTAGAGGAAATTTAATTTAGTAACATTTTATATACTTTAGCAATCAAGAGGTTATCTCCAGAACATAAATTAACATCAAGTTCCTATGAAAACAACTTTTTTTATCAAGTTTAAATCTTTCAAAAATTCTATAATAATTAAACCAGTCATAAACAAAACCTTCACTTACTAATTGTTGTCTTGAGAACAATAGAACATTTCTGGAGCCATTTTTAATTAAACTAGTGGATGGCAAGACGTTTTGACAAATGGGTGATCTTTCTTTGGTTTTCAGGTAGATCCAGATGCTTTACAACTATAATTAAAACAATTAATTAAAGCAGTGTTATATTTTTCTGACTAGAAAATCATATTTGTTCTAAACCAGGGGTCCCCAAACTTGGCAACTTTAAGACTTGTGGACTTCAACTCCCAGAATTCTCCAGCCAGCTATGCTGGCTGGAGAATTCCGGGAGTGGAAGTCAACAAGTCTTAAAGTTGCCAAGTTTGGGGACCCCTGGTGTAGAGATACTGTTAATAATCATTTAACACACTATATGAAAACATTTNAATTCTCCAGCCAGCTATGCTGGCTGGAGAATTCTGGGAGTTGAAGTCCACAAGTCTTAAAGTTGCCAAGTTTGAAGACCTCTGTTCTAAACAAATTAATCTGGATCAGCTTTGCATGGTTTTGTGCAACCGTCTTGGATTACATTGCCTTTATTCTTCTCTCTTAGT
>QLTV01000867.1:2074951-2135581 GCA_003457575.1 Thermophis baileyi | reverse complement strand
ACAGGACATTATAAAAAGAAACATAAACAAAGAATTAGCAATTTATCAGAATACCTTAGACAATGATGTACTGATGCCATCGTATTTTTGCCATCAGCTGTGTGGAGAGACAAATAGAAACAATAATAGTGTTTTTTAAAAATTCAAAGGGCTGCACTAAAATTGTTTTGAGCCTGACAAAAATATTCCCTTGTTGCTTGACCCAGTGTTTTGGAATGCTAAATCAAGTGTGTCTGTGTCTGTGAGTGAGAGTGATTCTTTTTCATTCTCATCTTATACTACCGGTATCAAGACCACCATTCCACTAAATACCACGTGATTCTTTTTTTTCCTCTCATCATAATTCTTCTGACTTGACAAAATTATGTATGTAATCAGTTTGCCTACAGACTTCTACAACTCCTTGTTCATTTTTATAGCCTCATATATCAACATTACTAGTTTCTTATTATTAGAGGAAATTTAAAATAATGAATGTAAAAAAAGGGGGGGGGGAAATCTCCTAAGAGGGTTTTAAACAACAACAAAAAAACCCAACCCAATACCTGAGAAAGCACACAGTAATCAGTGGCAAAAAGAATGAATTCTATATTGAGTGGGAGGAAATTACATTAATATTTCTATTCCTGTTAACCAGAAATCTTGAAAATGAAGCAATGATTTCCATATGGTTTCATAGAGGTCATCAGAAACTAAGCATGGCATTAAATTGAAATTGAAGAATTTATAACAAAGAGATGTTTTTAAAAGCAATCTAAATTTCCTCCATACATCTTGTGCAAAATGTTACTTTCCAAGGATTATAAATGCAATTCTTCAGTTTGTTTTCCTAGTCCCATTTTTCATAGAGATGGTAACAATAGAAGGGTGAAGAGTGTCACATTATCATAGGCTGCTGAAACAGGTTAAACTTTTAACACCTAGTTTGCACTTAGAGATGCATAAATTAGCAATCTGAGTGTTTATGTGTAAGCCCAAGAATAACCTGCAAATGAAACCATTCCAGAGTGATTGTTATAAATCTTTACAAATGATAAATCCAAATTTATGCAAGTATATATGCATTACACATATAAAAATGGGCATTCAAAAAAATTCACCCCTTCCCATTCTTTTCACACAGCTGAACTGCAGTCATGACCTAGAATATGGCTTATATTATGGGCAGGCCGATTTGATGATTGTTTCAAAGAGTCAGAACCAGATGTATTTGCTATTGAGAGCAGTGGCGAGATTGCTGATCCATCTGAAGGAAGAGCTGTAGCTATTTCCGGGAATAAAGAAGTCAAATTAAAATTGGACAAGTGTGATGAATTGGCCACATGCATTGGAGGCATATCTGTCAAAAGGGGAAAGCTTGGCTGAGCAAAACCAACTGGTCTGGGAGGTGACAAAATAGAACCAAATCGATTGTTTAAACCTCCACCATTTGGCTTCTCTGTACTTGGATTAGAAAACATTTGGTTAGAAAAATAAGGAATTGAAATGTCATTAGACAGGGAGGGATGTGCAGGAGAATATGGTGGATAGAAAGACGGCAATGTATTCTGAGGATCAACTGGAATCAGGGCTGCTGTTCGGGTAGCGTTGGGTTGAGTTACTGGTGGAATAAATGAAGTGTTAGCATTTACTGGGGGATTCATTCCACTTTCTGGAATAAAAGGGAATCCAAAATTTTGAGAGAGTGTGTGCTGATCAGCAGCTGTACTGTCATGAGAGACATGTGGCCCTTCAGGCATGAATCGTACAATGCTGCCCCTTTTTTCAAGGGTAGGCTGCTGTCGTCCAAGGATCATTCCTCCACCAGTGGATAAAGGGAGTTGGGGAAGAGAAGGTTCAAACACATTCCCATGTCTCTGATTTGCAGAACGATTCCTTTCAGACTGGCGAATTTTAGAAATTCTGTTATCACTGTTATCCTGTAAAGGATGTCTTGATCGATCTGTGGCTGAAGAATTGGTTTGACGAACAGATGGAGGAACCTGGTCAGCATTCCCACGAGAGACTGGTGCATAGTGAAGAGGACGTGTAGCTCCATGTACATTGCTAGAAGCTGAGGCATTTATGTGACCTTTTGTTCCATGGCTCTCTGTTATTCTCATGGAATTAGATTTCTGGATAGAAATATTGGGACTTGAGTTACGGCCCTGAATATCTCCAGAAGAACTTGAGAAGGGAATAGTTAAAGCATTGTTCCTACCATTAATAGTACCAAGAGACATATCACAACTTTCTCTGTTCTGATCATCACCTTCCCTCCGAATATGAATACTTTCTCTTGCTGGGGCACAATTATAAT
Source organism: Thermophis baileyi (assembly GCA_003457575.1). NCBI lineage: Eukaryota > Metazoa > Chordata > Lepidosauria > Squamata > Dipsadidae > Thermophis > Thermophis baileyi. Next base: position 2,133,282 of record QLTV01000867.1, on the reverse strand, counting down.
CAACATTTGAGGAACTGGCACACTGTGGATTTCTCTGATGCTCTGAAATTGGTCTTTGGTTTCCATTAGCTTGATCTCCAAGATGAGGAATAAGTAAACTTTGCATGAATCCTTGGTGGCATGTATTCTCATTGTCTCTTCGGGGAGGGAGAGGATTTCCTGTTGAAATGCTTTGAACTGGTTGATAAGACAACCTCTTTTGTCTGTCTATTGGTGGTCCAGCATTTTGGGCAAGTCGAAAACTCTGTGTCTGCATACCCCTGAGAGAGTTACTTATTTCATTACTTCTTGAAGATTGCACATCAAAATTACCTGTAGGCTGTTGATTAATGGCATTCACCTTGAATGTCTGACACTCAGAAAGCCTCTGAATGTCTGATCCAAGTGGATGATCTACAGATACACGACTTTGTGTATTATGGATTACTAGTTCTTTATTCCTAGATATATCGGCATAGTTTCTCATTTCAAGATGATCTGAAACTTTGAAGCTCTGCATGGATACTCCTAGCCTGTGTTCCGAATTAGATGAAGACTTCCCAATAAGTGCCTCTGCAGAGTAACTACTAACTCTATTTCTTTCTTGCCTATGAGGGAGACAGGGAACATCTGGTCTAGAGACAATACTAGGTTGAGACACTATCTGCTGCTCCAAAGCCCTAGAGGTCAACATTCTATGCATCTGACTATGTCCCGAGACATGTTCAGAAGGAACTCCAGAACCTGGTTGTCTGCTGCCCACATCTGATGACTGCTGATGCAGAATGTCCTGACTTGGATGGCTCCGTGGGTGGCTATGAGTTCTACTCAAAGCAGAATTCTCACAATTCTTCTCAGGCTGGGAAGAAGGGTAATGCTGCTGCAATTGTTGAATCTGGGAGTGATGGGGGTGTGGCTGGCTACTCTTTGACCGTGATTGGTCATTTCCATGATGCTTCTGCTGTAAAGTAAGTGTGGTGGGCTGAGTGGCTTGAATGAGACTTCTCTTTTTCTGCAGCTGTGCCTCTTGATGCAATATTCTTTGCTGATGGGCAATATGGGTTTGAGAGTGTATAGAACTTTCTGCAGGAGAAATATAATGCTGAAGTTGATACAATTGATGCCGTTCTCTTAGCTGTCCAGCCTGCTGTTGCTGTGGTTTTATATATGGGTGATTAGCCTGAAGATGAGCCATGCCCTGAGAGAGAGCATGTTGGATAGGCTGCAAATGCTGTCCTGCTTGATCAAGGATAGGTGGATGAGAATTACATTGAACTTCAACTTGCCTCGAAGTAGGTGACACAAAATTGCTGGCTTGAAATAACCTGCTATGGCCATTGGTATGTCCTTGACTACTCACTGATACTGCAAGGTTAGATGAATTGGGGGGGATCTGATTCACACGGATTTGATTTTGACCCTCAATATCATCAGCTGTTTGATTCAACAGAGCCATGTCTTCAAGCTGTAGAGGTGCTGTCTGGCAATGTTTCTGCCTCTTTGATGTAGAAAGCATGTGATCATCTTGAACAGAACGCTTTGCTGATTCTTTGCGGCTTTGTCTTTGCTGCTTTAAATGTGGTTCACATATCTGTGGACCTTGCATCGTGGTAGTCTGAAGAGCAGATAACTGTTCTGAAGGATACTCTGCCATCAACCTTGGAGAATGTCCTGGAGACTGAGTCATATATGAATTAGCAGGGACAGATGGAGTCCCAGATACAGAAACAGTTGTTTGATCTGAAGATGATGGTACACCTGAGCAGCTTACTGGAGGATGTATGATGCATGTTGGATGTATGAGATTATTCACACTCAAGCTGGAGGTACTTGAGGGTTGTGGAGTTGGAATCTGCAAAGCTGTATCAGCCATTTCCAGTCTAACAGAACAACTTTTCTCTGCAGACAACTCAATGTTTATTTGCATTGAATTCTGGGTACTGAAATTGTTTGGCGCCGTTTCCATTTGATTAGTGTTTTTAACTGGATGGGCTTTGAATGTTTGGTCTCTTCCTAGAGATGCTACTTTACTACCCTTGGAAATAGAGGTTCCTGACACTGTTCCTGTATTTTTTGCAAGAGTCTCCTGGTCAAAAATTGCTCTTGCAGCCAGTGCTACAATATCTGTTTGCTCTGAAAATGTGCAGGTGCTATGTGTGTTCACCAAAGTGCTGTTGGAAACATTTTCCCTACATGTATCTGGCAACATGGATGCAACAGAAAAGCCACAACTGCTACCTGAACTAGTTGACATGGGGGAGTCTACTTGTCTATTAGCAGCAATAGCTTCCTGGTCGGAGGTGCAAGAGTTAGACCGTGTGAGGTTTTCTTCTTCAGCATTTATCAGCAAGAGTTCTTCTTGTTTCCTTCCCAAATTATCATTTGAGCTGATATTTGATTTTGTGCTTTGGGTACAAAAACTGGGGTGCTCTACTTGGACTGAAAAGGGTTTTTGTACATCACCTACTTTATTAAACTCTGAGAACATTTTTGTTAGGCCCTGTTCTTCCAATAAATCTGAGGCCTGCATTACGATGGAACAATTTTGTTCCATCCTGCAGATCTCTGAGACCTCTGTTCTGGGAACATTCTCTGTATTCGTTTCTCTATTTGACACTGACGTCTCAGAAATTTGAGAAATTGTCACTAGAGAATCTGAAGAAGAGGGTAGTAAAGGACTGGTGGATATACATTTGGATAGTTCTGATAACTTAGAATTTGCTGTTGAGTTGGTTTGAGATTTACATATCTGAAGAAGTGGAGAAGCACGGTCTGTGGAAATCGCAGGAACTACTTCAAATTGACCCAATAAGGATGATTCAAGGGACAATGGTCTAGGCACTCCAGCTGCATTTAGATCAGATGTCAGAGTAGATTCCATGTTCTGTTCAGTTCTCAGTCTATCTTTGGGATGAGGATCAGAAGCATGTATATCATTTGATGATATTCTACAGTTTGCCTGTGGTACAGCTAAGCACTGCAAAACAACAGGCATATTTTCAAGCAATATGTCACTTCCTGAATGTTCAGATGCAGTTGTCACATTTCTATCAATTTTTTTGCACTCTTTGTCAAGATCTACTTGACATGCAAGGTTGTTGCTGGCGATTGAAGTTTTCTTAGTACCTGAATTTTTATTAGACCATTTTGAACCCAAACCAGCAGCTTTGGGGGGAGAAATGTCTAGTGAAGATGAAGTACAGGTTAATCTAGAACTCTCAGCAGCTGAAGAGGAAGGTATTGTCACTGTTAGCAAACCAGGAGATATTGGTGTGGTTTGGCTACTAACAATTTTGGGGTTGGTAGATGGATTGCCAGACACTTGTTGACAGCTTTGGCCAGCCATCTGTGATATGCTTTGATTGAGGTTAGCTAAAGCACCAAATGCATTGAGGGCGATGTTGGTATTTGGATCTTCACTGGTGGTAGGCTGAATAATTTGCATAGGGGTTTGATCAGAATCTCCAGAACAGGATTTCATAGGCTTTAATGCAAACAACTGTCCATTTAAAGAAATGGTCTGTGGAAGCTTTTGGTTAGACATTGAAACAGAAAATGTTTGTGTCAGGCAAGAAGATGTTGAAGAGGAGGGCCTTGGTAAAATATGAACAAGATGTTTCCCACCAAACATATGAGGGCCAGAGGCACTTTGTATAAGATTGCCAGCATTTGTTCCATTCACGGGCATTTTAACAACTGATGGTGTTGAGAAAAAAGAGAGGGGATTTGGATTAGCAGTTTGTATTATTACAATTTGTTGGCTAACAGTCTGATTTGGGAGTTCAGCTCTTAGCACTGGAGGACAGGAATTAGCATTAGGAGGCTGGAGAATTACAATGTTCTGATTAATAGGTGATGTATTGATAGGGGAGGTCATTGGCTGAGATACTTGAAGCACTTGCATGGCTGGATTCACGGGAAGGAGGCTGCTTGCCATTTGTGCTCTAGTTTGTGTCTTACTAATTAGTGGCTGAATAGGTAAAGATGGATGGGAAGGCAAGGTAACAACCAATTGGTCAACTGGGTGTTCATCTGGAATTAGAGGGTTATTTAAACCAGCAGCATTGGCCAGAATCTTGTTTGGACTGGAAGCTATAATACTAGCACCATTAATTGGCTCATTTAAAAGGGCTGTCATTATGTTGGATGGAGTATGATTTAGAGGCTGAACAGTGCTTCCAGCTAGCTGCAATGTAGTCCAAGTGGTTTGGGTATTTCCAGCTGAAGCGATTCTCATAAGATTACCAATGCTTTTTGACTCTGGAATGCCAACACCTGAAGAACTGGGAAAAGGCCATTTCTCTACAGTAGCAGCAGGCACTATATTCAATTCTGTTACAGCCTTTGGGGCTTCTCCTTCTGGAGTTCTACCATCTAGGCTTTTGAAGACCTTTTCTGTGGATGTCTTTCCACCAATAGATGCAGCACAGGTTGGGTCAGCTGCAGAAGTTACACAGCTTCCTAGAGACCCACTTCTTGAACCCACTTCTGTTGGTATATTTGCTTGTTGACAATGAAGCACATCTATACTAACACTGGAAGAAAGGCTGGGGTTTAGTACACTTGTTTTCTCAATCAGCTTCAAACTCCCTTGTTTATTTTTAGATTTGGAGATGTCATTCTCATCTTGTGATGAAATCTGTTTTCCACTCTGCAGTCTTACTAGCTGTGATGTATTCACAGAACCCGCAGCACTAGTACAGGTAGATGTGCCTTGCCTGTTCTCAGAGGTAGATTGCTCAAGAGTTTTTTTGTCTGTATTTGGTAGGCCCGATACTAATGATGAAACTGAAGTTTGAATACCTGATTTGATTGCTGTTGAATAAATACTAGAAATGGTTGCAGGAGTGTTGCAAGTCCTCTGGACAGGAACAACATTAGCTGTCTGTTTCTGTAAATTATGTCCTATATTAAAAGTTATTCCTTGGACAGATGCCCCCTGGTTACTTCCACCAAACTGGCTGCCATTGGAATATACAACGATATTCTTTTGCAGTTGATCACTGGGGATAACAACAGAAATATTTGTATTTTTCAGGTTTTCTTTCTTCTTTTGTATCTGATCATTTGGAATTACAATAGAAACATTTGAATTTTTAAGATTTCCTTTCCAATGGATGGTAGGATCATCATAAAGGCAAATGTCATTAGCTTTCAACAATGCTATGTAGCGCCCATTTTCTTTCTGGAGTTCATCCAATTGCTTCCGGAGTTTTTTAATTTCTTCAGCTGCAGAGAAAATTGTAAGAAGTTAAATGCTAATTAGAAAAAAGTGGAGAAAAATCTAGTCGATTACGGTAAGTGGTTGATGTCACTTGGCTGAGCCTGTCCCTGCTATTATCCAAACTGCTATGTGAAGCTGGGGTTGTATTCATTCTCCTTTCTAATCCAGTGCCTCATTCCTGATTAATGTGTGAAAAAGTGCAGGTGTAGAGGCCCTTTGTTTTTATTATTACTATTGAAATTCATATTGGACTTTCGTATTGAAGAAAATGGTTATGTAAATGCTAGAGGATAATCAATGGCAATATGCAGTAAAATCTAATAAATCCTAAAGAATAGGATCAGAAGATTCTAATAAAAGAAATTACTGATCCTATTCTTGGCATTTGGGTGAAAATATAGATTTAATATACTGGGATAAATTTTAAAAATAATTAAATTGCTGTTAATCTGTTATTAATTACACATTAGACTTAGATTTGCTTTCCTATTTTTAACTACAGGTAGTCCTCAACTTACAACCACAATTGAGCCCAAAATTTCTGTTGCTAAGTGAGAAATTTGTTAAGTGAGCTGTGCCCCATTTTACGACTTGCCTTGCCACATTTGTTAAGTGAATCATTGCAGTTCTTAAATTAGTAACACAGTTGTTAAGTGAATCTTGTTTCCCCATTGACTTTGCTTTTCAGAGTGTCGCAAAAGGGGATAACATCACTCCGGGACACTGCAACCATCATAAATGTGAGTTAGTTGTCAAGCATACAAATGTAAATCACATGACCAGGGAGATGCTGCAACGGTCATAAGTGTGCAAAATGGTCATAAGTCACCTTTTTTCAATGCCATTGTAACTTTGAACGGTCACTAAATGAACTGTTGTAAGTCGAGGGCTACCTGTATGATTTTTTTTCATATAAAACCTTTTTTCAAGAAAGCAACAATCCTAGCTCATACCAAGGCAGGTGTATTAAGAAGTAAAATGAGCAAATATTTTAATTAAAATATTAGTAGTAACTTTATTAGTATTAGATTATTAGATCAAAGAAAATAATAACTTGAACCATAAAGATTTGGAAAATCAGTGCTGAACTTGCTGGAAAGTTTTAATAATAGTTACAAACCAAAGGAGGAGCAGCAAGAAACAAACCTTTATTTTAAAACCTGTATGCAATAAAAACAAGTGTGCCAATTTTATATAATGTTGAGAATAGTAAAAGCTACATTTGCTAACTACTTTTATTAAATATAAACATAGTAACAGTAACAGTGGAATATTTTAGAATATTTATCAGAGCTACAAACTGAAAGCTTACCACCTTGTAGCAACAGAGCCTCCTTCCTGAAGTGGAAATAGTTTGAAAGAATTCAGTCACAGAAAGACAGTGCAGTACTTCATTTTGTTTGGTGATGCTTCATAAGGCCTTCTGCAGCAGCCCCAGATAAATAAGGAGAGACTATAAAATGTTACATTCATAGAATAATCTATTCACCTTGTTCATTGTTTCCTCCATTCAACAGGAGTTCATCGTTTTGCTTTTTCATTTCTGTTATATATTTGTATGCTTGATCCAGAATCATGTTCTTACTCTGTAAAGGATACAGATTTTGAATTGATTTATAATGTCCAGAGGAAAAAGTAACAAAACATTAAAGCTACGGTAATAAAGCTAACACTACCATCAACTCATGCCACAGGTGGGATTCAACCGGTTCTCACCGGTTCGCCCGAACCGTTAGTAAATTGCTTAGGCAGTTCGGAGAACCAGTTAAAAATAAAGTGCAAGAGAGGTGTTTTCTTTCTCTCTCTCTCTCTCTCTCTCTCTCTCTCTCTCTCTCTCTCTCTCTCTCCCTTCAGTTAATAGCTCCACTTAACAGTTGCAGCTGGAATGCAGCCATACACGCTGAATCAAGTCAATAAACAACAGAAACTGACAGGATTAGGGCAGGGAAACCCATCAATCTAGGGATGGGATTAACCTCTTCCCTTCAGGAAGGAGGACAAGATTACAAACATGTTCATTATAAAGAGTATTAAGTAACACTGCTGTGATCAGCTGATACTCCCTGGAGTTTCCCAAGACATTTTATAGCTGCTGCAGTGTTGGCTACTTCTTGTTTCTCCCTGGGGGAGAAGATACAGGAGGGGACAATCATGCAGCTTGATCATACAGGCTGTGAATTTAATGCATGGGTGGTCCAGCCAGCTGTATTGCTTCTGCTGTGAAGCACCCAACTTAGAACATAGAGAACATAGAATAATAGAGTTGGAAGGGTTAACGGCTTTTGGCAGCATGCCCAGGCGTTCAATTAGCCTGAGCAGCTGCTCTTAGTTTCCCTCCACAACTTCTGAAGGCAAGCTATTCCATTGGTTGATTGGTCTCACCCTTAGGAAATTTCTCTAGTCCTAGGTTGCTTCTCTCTTTGGTTAGTTTCCATCCATTGTTTCTTGTTGTGCCTTTTGGTGCTTTGGAAAATAGATTGACCCCCTCATTTTTGTAGGAGCCCCTCAAATTTCCTGACAGAACAATTAATCAGTGGAACAACTTGCCTCCAGAAGTTGTAAATGCTCCAACACTGGAAGTTTTTAAGAAGAGATTGGATAATCATTTGTCTGAGGTGGTGTAGGGATTTCTGCCTAAGCAGGGTTGGACTAGAAGACCTCCAAGGTCCTTTCCAACTCTGTTATTCTATTCTATTCTAAATATTGGAACAGTGCTATTTTATTGTGCTATTATATTGTGAGTTGGACTAAGAAGAAATTTCCTAAGGGTGAGACCAATCAAGTTGGCCACGCCCACCCAGTCACATGACCCATTTCCCACAGAAAACACCAGGAGCCACAAAACCTGGGTAGGTGTGGCTGGAGGGGGTCCTGTGCCTGGGTGGGAGTGATATTGAGTTGGCCACGCCCACCCGCTCACATGACCACCAAGCCATGCCCACAGAACCAGTAGTAAAAAAATTGAATTCCACCACTGACTCATGCTAATATAATGTACTAGATAATGAAAACTTTCACAAAACAAAAACATTTCCAGAAAATTTTCCATAGCTCTTTTGTTTAGAAGTTTTTTATTTATCTCCTATTGCAACTGATTTAGACAATTTCAAAATTATAATCAATTTCATCCAACTGCCACAGAATCTTTTTTGTTAATATATATTTTAAAGAGATTGATAACCACTTAATGACAGAACTGCCAGTCACAATGGTAGTCACTATACAAGCTATCTGTAATAAGATATTTAATTGCATTTCACAATTAAAACTTGAGCATATTCCAATTTATTAATCCCAAGTCTTGATTGTTTGAATAGGGGTATCATATTAAAAGAATCAACTCTAAAGTCTATATACAGCTGGTATTAACATAAGTTCCTACTTGCCTGTTTCAGTGCAGGGGAACATGGAATTAGCTCACCAATTCGGTTTATACCAGCATTGATTTTCTTCTTTCGATGCCTCTCCACTATAAAAAACAGAACCCATTGCATGTACATTTACAATTACAGGTTGCTTAGAAATAATAACACTTTTCTGTTTTGATAGTCTTTGGTTTTGCATACTTAAAAGAATCATCTGGATTTCACCAATATTAAAGTTCCTTCCAACTGGGAAGCATGGTCAACTGAAGATGGGTCTATGAGTGTGGAGCTGATGCAGTGGAAAAAGGAACTGGTGAATGAATCAATTCCCTGAATTCCTCTTCAGAATAAGGAGAGGCCCTGGGATCTACCATAGTACTTCATACATATGCTCCCTGCAATGAGACTGTAAATCAGGTGTCTCTGGTGGGTTTTAGAGCTCTGGATGCTGGAAAAATCATTTTGTCCAAGCTACTGTTCAGAGCCTTCAAAGAGACACTGGGTTTGCCTACTTCTGTACTTAATCACTTTTCCTGGAAGTGACTTGTAAACTGCTTTTTGAATATTAAGAATTTTCAGAAGGACAAGTTTTATTACGCTGGGTGATTTTCCTCAGTAAAAAAAAGTTTCATATAAGTCTAAGAGCGTAAAGAATAAAACCAGAAATAAGGAGCAAAGGGGTGATTAGAAAGTTGATTTTAGAGAGTTTTTAAATGGGCTAAGCAGCCAGATTGACCATAAAAAATTAAGAAATAATTACAAGAATATTTCTTGTGGTTTGTTTAAAATCCTATAAAAATATATGAAGATTTTGATTTTAAGTGTAAGAAACCTTTCCCTTGGAAAATGTGGATTAGAGAAGAACATTTAAGGAGACCTGGTTACTAGAGGTAACCTGGTTACTAGAGGTAATCAGAAAGAACTAAAAATTTATAACTAAGGTGCAGACACACTAATATACAATGGCAGAAAGTATTTTAACTCTGGAAGAACTCAAGGATAATTGGCAATAGTGTACTCAGAATTTTCTTTTAAAATTGCTTGCGAATATATAAATAGGTTCAAAAGAAGAGATAGAAAAGTATAGAACTGAGAATGAGGCTGTTTTGAACACAGATTTAAAATCGATAGCATTTATTAATGATATGATGTTACACAAGATTCACAATGAATCTCAAACACTAAAAGGGACACACAAATAATAATTCAGAAAAGTGATGTGTATGTATGGATTTTAACTCAGAAGAGTGAAGAGGAAGTCTCACATACCCACACATATTTTGGTCTTTTTGCATTTTTCTTAGTTTGTATTAGTTTGTCTTTGTATTTTTAAACTTCAATAAAAATTATTACTAAAAATGAAAAATATTAAATTCTTACCTGCATTATGAGTCTCTCGGTTTTTCTTCCTGTTTAAAAAAAACCATGAACTATTTATTGCTATTTAAAGTATTTTATTAAATCCATAAACATGTGTAAAACAATGATGTTCTGTTCTGACAAACCCTGCCCCCCATATACAATGAATATTGTAGCATATAACTAATTAGCTTGTTTATTTCTTAACACAAGAAAATATATATTCCCTAAAACATACATACACAAAATTGCATACATAAAACAGGCACAAAATGAGGCTTTAACATGGGTTCTCTTGTGGAAATTCAAGCTATGAACAAAAGTTCCAATATGGATCACCATTATGTCACCAGTAGTGTAAACAAATATAGATATAAGGAATAGGGGAAACATTATAAATGCATATGTAATGGATATATTACATAAGGGGATTATGTTACATAAATTTAAAATATAATTTTATACTTTCCTATAAATTCCTAACATAAAAACAAGTTTAAAGAACATTTTTTCTGCCAATGTTCCATATTTCCCTGCCTACTCCAATGACATTTATTCTTAAATCTGGATAGAATAGAAATCATGTACTGGACCTTGGAAAAGCTTGACATTGTCATGGCAGGAATGCAGAAATGTACTGGTTAAATGGTAACCTTGCGAGATTTGGCATTTCATTACTGCATTTCCTTTAGTACATTTTTCTTAAAGAAGGGTGTCATGTGAAAAATGCTCTTTTATCCTGATAGATGCGACACCAAATAATTTATTTTTCAATTACTGTTCCTGCAAATCTATTAAAACGACTGTATGTACATGTACATGTACATATACATGTACATGTACACAAACACAAACACATGATTGATTAACTGATCTAGGTTTATCTCCTTCTCCAATCCCAAAGGACTCTGGGTTGCTTACATTTAGAAAGTACAAAACAATTTATGGCTACATCTGCAATTACAAAAACATCTGCATTTGAAGAACAAGCAAGCAGCAAAGAAGAACTCAGGGTGGAGGCTCGCTACTAGCAGTTCCAGGCCTGTTTTTTAAAAAATGCAATTGCTTTCCTAAAGCTTAGCAAAATGAATGCTAATCTGATTTTAGGCTTGTTTCAAAGGAGATGCTTTTCTATTCAGTTTTCTAAGAAATTCAAGAAACTTCATATAAAAAGAAAATGCAATATCACAGAGACATACTTCTCATATTGGCATGGAATGGATGGAGAGCTATATGCAGTATATTTTTTTACAACCCCCCCCCACACCCCTCCCCCATATTTTGCACTAAATTCCTGCTAAACCTAGTATAAATTCTAGTATTACTGATATGTATGCATGCTATATTAAACCAAGTTGGACAGTAGCTACTACTGTTAAGCTACTTCTAGATAAATAACACTTCAGACAATACAGCAAAGCATAGTCTGTTATAGTTCACCACTATTTATCATGTTGACTGATAGCTCACCTACTTTTGCAGTATCTGGCTACCTCGGTACTTTTTCATTTTTGTTAAAAATAAATAGAATATGATAGTTTAATTAAAATTGGAGCCCTCCTCAGCCCCACTTCTTTCATGCCTATTTTACCCTTTTCAAATGTACAGACTGTTAAAAAGGGGGGGGGTGAGCAGAAGCCTGAAGTCAGAACACCCTCTTTTTTGTGGTTATTCGTCTTCAATCTCTTCTTCCAGAGGCTGGAACAGAGAATTAATCAAAGCACAGGATCAATGCAATCTCACCCAAATCAGTATCGTTTATTTCTCTGTAGCAAGGGTAGGATTATACCATATACATATTTGCAATTTGGAAACATACCGGTGCTGCTTCTTAAGAGGAGCTTTCTCTGTCATCTCTGTCATAGTTTGAGACAAAAGAATCTAGGAAAACAGAAAAACTCATCACAATCTTTGAAGCTACTATATCAATTCTCATTACAGTTGGAAAACGCAATGTGTTTGTAGCAATCTTTCACTACAATTTTGAAATAATTTTACATTAATACAATCAACTTATTAATGAAACTGTCGAAGGTGTTAATATACCTATGCATTGAACACTGAAGCAGAAGCAACAATGCAAAGTTTCTCTATTTAGCTACCCATATATTATTTGTACTTACCACCAAACTATTTGGTTTACTAGCTTGTAAGCATTCTATGGTTTCTACTGCATCCAAAAATACTTCAAATCTTAGACTAATAAAATTGTCTGAAATACCCAAGACTTATTTATATTTTACTTTAATATCTTCATAAATGACCTAGCCGGGGCGGGGGGGGGACTCATCAAATTTGCGGATGATATAAAGCTGGGGGAAACTGCTAATGCGTCAGAAGATATCCTCAGAAGGATCTTGACAGACTTGCGCACTGGGTCCTATCCAACAAGATACAGTTCAGTGGCAAAAAAAGTAAGGTCCTGCACTTTGGCAGGAAAAAAATATATGCACAGGTACATAAGTAGCATCTGACTCAACAGTAGTGCCTATGAGAGGGACCTAGGTGTCCTGGTAGAACTACCACTTAAGTATGAACCAGCAGTGTGCTGCAACTGCCAAAAAAGCCAACGCAGACCTGGGCTACATCAACAGAGGGATTGCATTAAGTGACAGTACCACTTTATACCACATTGGTGAGGCCACATTTTGGATACTGCATCCAGTTCTGGTCACAATAGAAAAAAGATGTTGAGGCTCAAAGAGTACAGAGAAGAACTTCCCCTTCCAACCCTATGATTCTATGTATCAGGCACAAAGGACAATTCATGAGAAGGCTGACTAAAAAGCCCGATTTCTGAGTCATGAATGTCTAAAGTAATAGCAACATTCAATTTTATATTTAGTGTAAAATGTTGCAGTAACTTTAGTGAGTCTTTTTATTAGTTAATAAAACCTGTATTACCTAATATTAATCTACATAGGAGTGGCATGTTGATTGGAACTCATGTCACTGATTCTTGTTTAACATTTTCTCAAATACACCAGTGTTGGGTATATCTACAGGTGGTGGCTACATAAGGAATAGAAGAAAAAAGCTTTTTTCTTTCCCTGCCTAAAAGAAACTAAACATATATACAGCATGTTTAAAATGTAAATCTATAGAGGAGCACAGTGGGGGGGGGGGGAAGGAGAATGGAATAAACAAGTGGCCACACTTCAGCTCACAAAAGTGGACAAGGATTTTTGGAATCGAATACAAGAGCAATAGTAAATTATTCCAGAAAGTAACTTTCCCTAAAGAGAACTATCACATGGAGAAACACGCTTAGTGGAAGAGATTTACAATATATTCTTTACCATGCAATTAATAAATCACTTTTAGGCTACTGCAGGAAAACAAGGACAGATAGGTATAAAGCAGCAAGAATACAAAGCTGGAAGAGGAGAGCATTACTACTTTCTGAAAGAAGACAAAGGACATAATTATGGTCCTTGTGATAAATGTAAATGTATGCATAGCAGATACAAGAACTTTCCAAGTTTCATGAAGTTCACCAAGAGTTATTTTCCCCCGGTTATCCATATGGAGAAGAATACAATACTATCAATAGCAATTATCACTCTATTTATTTCAGGCTCTTTGAAGCTCTAAGAAAAAAACCTCAATCTCTTAATCTTTTCTCAGAAACGATCAAATCAATCACACTTTCAGATTTTTTCATTTGCTACATGTACATATACACATGAATTAGATTTATGTTTAAAGCATATATATATGCGCAGAATTGCATTCATCCGGAATCCTGAACACTTTTTCTCAAAATCCAAATCTACTTTTTTCATTATCACCATTCATTGGAGCTTAACATACAACTATTACCAACCTATACATTTCTACTTTCATATACATCTAAAACAATGTAACTGAAATAATTCCTATTTTAGGACATATATTTTAGCCCATTCACGCATAATTAAGCCGATACTTTTATTTCTATGCATGCATTCATCAAATAGCTGTCAGGGTGGGTTCTGCCTTGACCCTTCCTGAGACCTTTCAGGATGCTTTTTTCATCTTTGATTTTTTTTCCAAAGCCATACAAGAAGGACTGAGGAGCAGAAACAATCCCTTGTGAAAGTATCCTGAGAGAGAAGCAAGTAGAAGGAAAAGAATATACAGTAGTGCCAGTAGTGCTCAAGGAAACAACAAAAGGAGAACCAAATGAAAGGAAAAAATATAATAAAGGGGAGGGGGAGAGAGAGAAACTCACTACTGAAAACAAGAGTGACAGTTAAACGGAATCTAAGAGAGCCAAAGAGCTGTTTTTTAAAGAGAGAACTGCAGTTATCATTTCACCATCTCTTGGAAATATTAAGTCAAAAAGGCTTCTTTTTTTTAAGATGGTATTTTAGTTAGCTGTTAGGTTATTAATCTGTGGCTAGTTGTAGTATGTTACTCCAGGCTCATAGTTTGTAAAAGAGGAACTTTTCATTAGAGGACAAAAGAGTGCTGCTTCTGCTATCACTGAGGGAAGAATAATGGCAGAAAATTGGCATTGTGGCGAAGGTGAGACTTGACTGCAACTAAGGTTCAGGATGACATGCTGAAGAAACAGGGCTACCGGACTGAACAAGAACTTTTGAAGTATATTCACTGAGTGACAATCGGGGTGGGGGTGGGGTGGGGAGGGGAGCTTCTTATTGAACTCACTGCTCTTTTAGTGGACTTGGGAAGCTCCCAAGAAAGAGATTTTTATTGGGCAGTGTCTGTTCTTCTCTGTCCTTATTACATGTCGAGATATTTACATGACCACCCTGCTCAGAGACGGGATAAGGTATCTGCAGGCTCTCTGTATAATTTTGCAGGTTTCTTGATGGAGAAAGTCCTAGAGCTATATGTCAGTTGGACAGAATCCAACATGGTGCTGAGACTGGATCTTGTGCTATGAATGAAGGATACTTTTGAGCTCATTATGCTCAAGACAGCGGATGAGTTTGCCAAATGCAACGTGATTCATGCTTTTCCTAGTTCCATGAAGGAATTAGACAGGAAGGAATTTACTGGATATGGGGAATTGACAATGCTTGTTTGTAATGCCACTTGTTTTAAGAGGCATTTGTGTACTATCTCTTGAAAAAGCTCTCCTTGAATACAGCCAAACTTCCTTGCTGAGGGGAGGGGAGTGACTCAGCTTCAAAGAGTGATAGTAATAAAAGATATGGATTATCTAGATTCCATGGGATGGAAATGACATTAGTCACATTAATGGATGACCATCTGAACCTTATACTATATCCTTCCTAGTCCTTTTAAAATTCTCTTGATCATAGCATCATATTGGACTGTCAGCAGGAGTTAGGGGTTGGAAGTGTTGTTCTTCAGTGGCTTTTTTCTTGAGTGGATGGTTCTAGTCTATAATCAAGGTGGAACAGTGTTTAAGGGTGTAATTTCACCAATGTGGGATATCACAGGGCATAGTGCTCTCTCTCATATAATTTTTTCATTATATTTTTCATTTTTAATATTCTGTAAGGTACGAAGAAAGAAGAATACAACAGAACATCCCAGAATAATACAGTCAACGTTCAATCACAGGTTACACATAACACTCAATTTATCAATAAAACAGTTAACATTTATGTAATCTTTCCAGAGCTGATAAAACATGACACATTCCTCTAAAAAGTCAGTATTCAATTTTATCAGTCACTTTTTTCATAAGAGAAAAAAATAATTGCAGATCAATTATTTAATGATGGGTTATCTAGAAATTTCCAGTTTAGAGCAATTCTTTTTGCTCCATCTTATGATTTTGATTGATGCCATTAGGTTGTTGTCAACCCTTAGCAACCATACAGACATATTTTCTCCATGGCAATTTGTTCTTAACCTGGTCTTTCAGCTCTTCCAACAGTCTCCATCATATACGAAACAAAATGTTTCTTTCTTAATCTTTCCTCCTTCTCAGGACCAGGTAATCTTTTCCCAAAGTGCTAACTGATCTCTCTTATAGAACATGAGAAAGGCATCTACAAGGCCTATTCTTACTATTTACTTTATTTACTACTCAGTCAGACATTTAACAGCAATAGAAAAAGTAAACACTTAAACACTGTAAAATGCTGAAAAAAAATTATTCTTTATACTGAAGATTACCTTGACAGAGATATACAGCCCTTAGACAAAAGGGGCTAAAGCATTTTTAAAGTCTAGAACCGTGATGGCGAACCTATGGCACGCATGCCCAAAGTGGCATGCGAAGCCATGTCGCCCGGCACGCATGGCCTTGCCTGTTTGTCTTCCGGGTTTCTGGCACGCATGTGCGCACAACGATCAGCTGTCCTTCATGCACACGGCAGTGCCAAAAACCGGTGTGCACATGCGCGCCGGCCAGCTGATTGTCGGGTGCACGCTAGAACCCAGAAGTTCGGCTTTTCCGGAGCGCGGCCCCGACGAGCACATGTGCGCTTGCATGATGTTTCCGTGCAACCTTTTTGGCACTCGGTGCAGAAAAGGTTCGCCATCACTGGTCTAGAATGTCCAGATAACATTTGGAAATGGTTCAGACAGATGCCTCCCTAAGTCACTGAACTATAAAAAGAAGAAACAACACAGACTTGTAAGATTCTGTTTTATACCAAATCTCAATAAAAGTAGTTTTAGATATCCTGTCAAGTTGATTCTTAGTCTGATTTATCTAGTGGGGCCAACAGATATATCTCAAATCCTCTCTGAAACAGTAATCAAAAAACAAAATTATTATAGACATTGTTATGGAAAATAATTTTTATGACATTAAACTAGCCTTCGGTTTCAACACAAACTGTGTCTAAGAACCCAAAAGAATAGGTGATCCTGCAAATAATTTTAGACTGTCATATAATGCTTTGTACACTAATATGAGCATCCTGGCATCGAGGCTGAAAAACAACCAGTAAAAAAGTACTATTTCAATATGATAGCAACCCAGATGAACTTATTTTCACTTGGGCAAATGTATTAGAATATAACTGGGTATACTAAATACACTAAATCTTTATCTGCATCAATATTGGCTAATGTCCATACCTACTGGATACTGAATCAAAGGCGGTAGCCTAATCAACAAATGCTACATTAAAACATTCTGTAATACTGCTGATATCTTTTGAAGCAAGGTACTGACTTTTAGTCAGTATTGGTCAATTGTGATCTGTCCCTTTCCAAAACCTATTTGTTCATTTTAACCTTGCCAATCAAGAACGGTAGCTGTGTATCACTGATGTACTGATGACATGAACTTTCTCATCAGCTTCATACAGATTTTAAATAATACAAAGTTAAGGTGGAACCTAACAAGATTCCTCTGCACGATTCCACCCAACCGAAGTATCTCAGTACTGATAATATTCAAGCACATAGGAGGGAATCTGCTGCAAAGCAGCACTGTCATCTCCAGCTCCCTCTCTCAAAAAGGCCATGGTCTGGTGTTTCTTAAAGAATGGTTCGAGGACCCCTGAGGATTCTCAAGACCTTCTCAGGATTTGCAAAATCAAAATTATTTGCCAGATATTGATATTTGCACAAATTTAAAACAATGTCACTCTTCTCATTATTTTTGTTTATTAAAATAGCTTTTCCATTAAAATATTTATCTTAATACGGTACTATTGGGGCTAATCTTATTTTTACATGATTCAATAAATATATATCCTACAAATGCAGAAATTTTAATTTTTAATTCAGAAAATATCAATAAATATAACTCATAAAAACGAGCTCTTTTGGGATCCTCCATAAGTTTTAAAAATTGGAAGGGGTCCTGAAAGCAAAAAGTTTAAGAAACACTGCCATAGTCAAAGAATTAAAAACCTTTGAGACATTTTATATTTCTATATACCTCTTATCTTTCCTTCTTTTATTTTTTTCCTCTGATTGCTGTCCTATTTATACTACTACATTTATTCATGGACATCTTGGGTTTTAGAAAAAGACAAGCCTATATATATACATATTTTTTCTCTCTATTGTTTTCCTCTTTAACTTTCCTCCCAGCTCTTCCATTGTTATTTATCCTCAATACCACTGAATTTTATTCCCACCATTTATGCACTTCCTCACCAGAATCGCTCTGAAGCAGCTCTATTACAGTAATATTTACTTTTACTAGTACTGCATTGTTTGAATATCTTCCTATTTACACTTCTGAAAATTTGTTAACTGAGTATAAGAAAATACTGTTAATTGTTGTGGGACACCATCCTTAATTGCTGCAAGAGAATATATAAGACAAATACTTGAATTTGTATCAAAATGCTGTAATTAGGAGAAGAGTGCAAGGCAAGAGAGATGTAGACTGTGTTGTGCTTCTCCCAATTCTGGAATTTTTAAATAAAGTGCAATTGCCTTTTGTCCCACCTGCATGTGGTGCTAATTTTTTAACAAGTTCCGAAAGTGTCATCATGGGCCTGCTATCTCTATAACTAATACAGATCATCCTTCAGAGAAGTCAAAGCCATCTTTGCACAAAGCCAGATCTAAACCCATAGTGGAAACAATCTAGGTTATCCATATTCTCTCAGGAATTCAGAGATACAACTTCCCCATTCTCTCAACAGCTTGGATACATAGGAATGTTGGACATACCGTAAATCACTATTTGTTAAAGATAATCGAGTGTGCAAATTCTTAAATAAGCTCATCACTGTCTCTATTAAGAAGGTAAGGATCTCTTCTTGTCAAAGACAGGTGTTCCACTTGCAAAGTGGAATACTCCAGTCCTCCAGGCAGGAACATACTATAATAGGAAAAAATAAAACTGACTCATATATTCATATGGTGCACTAGACACCCCAGGTATATAAATTTGATAAATAATTATATTGTCCAATACAGTGTCAAAGCCAGCATTATTCTACATGATTTGATCCTTGAAAAATTGTGCAAAATTCTCAGAATTGTATTGGTATGCTGCCTGAGGCCATCATGGCTTGTTCTCTACTCACTATGGAAAGCCACCACTTCTTTGCATCTGTGATTGTGATGGCATGTATTTTATTATAGCACCTGTACTATGTCCCTCTGTATAATAATTGTTCAAGCCACCTATCCTCACCCTTATCAATTATAACCATTCCTTATACCATGGTAAAGGTCAACAAAAATAGTCTCTTTTGAGGATCTTACAACTCAGATGGTTCATAAGGGAGAATATAACCTTTCAAATGGGAAGTCAAACAGGTCTTTATAGATATAATGAATGCTATGAACTCTGGAGTAGAGCAAATCAGTAGCCAATTAAGATGTTGAAATAAGTGAAGTACATGAATTCTTTTTAAGAATAGCTCCAAATAGCACTAATACTATTATAGCTACAATTTCCTTATCAGACTTTTCCTTATAAAGATTAGACATACTGATTGTTAGGATTATTTATATCCTTCTTTTATTGTTTTCATAAATAACTCACTAATAAACTGGAGTATGTTGAACTTTGCAAGACCATAAGAAAACGTATCCAAGAAGAAATACATCGGTTTAACACGAAGCTTGTAAAAAAGGCAATGCCAGGCAATTGAAGAAAACAAAGGGATTAATAGAGCAAAATGCAAGCTTATAAATACAAGAAAGAAGGTTTTTGCATTAAAACGTGAAGATGACTCTGCGTGTAGAACAAGACAGGAAATGTTAGAAATAATTGGAAAATTCTATTCAGAGCTATACAAAGATCAAGGTCACTCAAAAGTAACAACACCCACAAAAGAGGAAATGCCAAATATTCTAGTACAGGAAGTATCAAGTGCCATAAAATCGATGAAAAATGACAAAGCTTCAGGAAATGACCATGTTACGGTTGAAATGCTGAAAGCTGATGGTCATAGTTTACACAAGATGCTAGCAAAACTGTACTTGAGATGCCTCAGAGAAGAAAAAATACCCAATGCATGAAAAAATGCCGAAGTGATTCTTATGCACAAGAAAGGGCCCCAAGATGATTTAAAGAATTATTGCCCAATAAGTCTTCTTTCAGTTATCTACAAGGTTTTCACCAAAATAATAGCAAAAAGAATATTGAGAATATTAAATGATGCCTAACCAAAGGAGCAGGTAGGGTTCAGAAGTGGTTACAGCACAATGGATCACATCCAGGTTGTTCAGCAAGTCATTGGAAGACACAATGAGTACACCATGTCTCTGTGCATGGCTTTCATTTACTATGAAAAGGCATTTGAGTCAGTATTCCAGCAAGCAATAATTAATGCATTGCTCAACCAAGGCGTAGACACTGCTTACATAAACTTACTACAATCAATATATGAAAAAACAGTGACAATTTGCTTTAATGATCTTGAAGTGAAAATCAACATAAAACGAGATGTACGACAACGTGATACAATATCACTTATCCTTTTCTCAGCTTGCCTTGATGAAGCATTTTGCAAACTAGAGTGGGCAAAAGATGAAATAAAAATCAATGGCGCCTATTTAAATCACTTAAGATTTGCAGATGATGTTCTCTTCTCACAAGACCCAGAAGAGCTACAAAGACACATACAAGAGCTGCACAAAGCAGGAGAACCATTTGGCTTAAAAATAAACCTGAAAAAGACCCAGGTTATGTTTAATAAATTCACTAAAGAATTTTTTTATATCTGGAGAAGAACTCAATGTAATACACCACTACATATACCTTGGCCATCAGATCTCAATAGGAGGTGATACAAAAAAGGAAATTGAACGGCATGTTAAATGTGGTTAGCAGGGATTTGGCAAGTTAAGCGTAATTTTCAAGAACAACCTCCCCCTATGCCTGAAGAGAAAAGTTTTCAATCAGTGTGTGCTACCTGTTCCAGCATATGCCAGTGAAACATGGACACTAACCTCACAATCAATACAAAAGCTACAAGTGGTGCAATGACCCATGGAAAGATACATGCTCGGCATCACAAGACAAGATAGAAAGATCTGCACATGAATTAGAAAACAAACGAAAATATACAGTGTCATCAAAAGAGTAAAAGAATTGAAATGGAAATGTGCTGGTCACATAGCAAAAAGAACTGATGGCAGGTGGACTAAGGCAATCATAGAATGGATTCCAGTTGATAAAAAGTGGATAAAAAGCGTCCACAAAAGAGACATAAACAAGATGGAGTGATGACATCAGCAACTATTGCGGGCCCAACTGGCAAAAGAAAGCTCAAAACTGTATTGGTTGGAAACATATAGAAGAGGTCTTCATCTTGCAGTGGATAGGCAATGGTAATGATGCTAAATAAGTCAAGGTAGCAAATATACCTAATACTCCTTCCTCCTAGTTTTACACACTAATTTCAGTCTTGTTTTACTGTTTTCTGGCTTTATGTTTTGTCTAGTCATGATTTACAGCTAACATTGTCGTTATCGGATTGGCTACAAACTTTGTTACGTATGGTTTTGTGCCGATCGTAATAAAACATCTATCTTTCCATCCATCCGATCAATCAAACCTTGCCTCTTTTTAGAATAATTCCTTCAGCTTTAAAGATGCTATACCTAATAAAGGAACATGTGCAGTACAGTACCTCCTCATTCTGAGTGTTTATGGCTTATGGTAGTAGAATGACAGATTTACTAATGCTAATTAAATGTTTGGGAAATTTACAGATGTATGTTTCTATTTGCCAGTTAACTTCTAAATCAGTATTCTGGGCAAATAGTATTTTCACATAATGCCTTCATTTGACTGTGACACAGGCAGCTGTAATGTCCACTTGTACTCAATCTTGCTATTTGAAAATATCTATTTTAAAATGTTGCCTGCCACATCCTATAACCAAATTCTCAAAATGTAGCTTACAAAACATAAAAGTCCCAATCTTCTAAAAAGCAGCATATATCAAGTGGTATTTGGAATAGTCATTGGTAAGGAAATTTTGGAGAGTGAATATGTAAACCCACAGTGATATAATTTACTAGAGATTAGCGCTAGATAATATAGAATTGAAAAGACCAGCCAACAGTGAATAGGGAATAGTGATATGTCCATCCCTAAGGATTCATTCATTTCCCAGAAGCTTTCCTATCCCATTTCTGATACTTCTTCCAGTCCCTTGGAAGAAGTAATTGAATCCAGTCCCTTGGAAGAAGTCAAAATGCATAGAGTCATTGTGCTTTCAAGTCTCAAGACTGTTTTCAAAAGCTTTCAAGACTGTGTGCATTTTCAGGCCTACAACCAAACATTCCAGCATGGATCATTCGCCATCATCCTAATAACAGGGTCAATCCATTCCTAGGCATTATTTTTCCACTCCTGGAGTTCTCATTCTATTTCCAGGTCTGCCCTGGAGGTCTTGGGAGCCTTCAGATTACATCCTTCTAGCTTGTCCTAAATATTTCTCATTGTTTATCCATTTCACTGGGATAAGTATCTAATGCTCAAACAGTATTTTTATCAAGATTTACATAAACATCACGTAAATAAAGAGTAACAAAAACGTTTCCATTTCCGGACCTGAATGTGTTTGAAGTCCGAAGAAGCAATCCTAACCTTTCCTACCGATACCATTAATTCCCTTCCTTCTAGGATCCACTCCTCATTTTAGGTGTAGCCTGCGCTTGCCTTCTGCGGAACTCCATCATCATGTCAATAGTAGACCTAACTCAACTCCCTTTATTTCCTACGGGCCTCTGGAGAGCTCCCGAGGTTTTCAAGGGGTCTTGCAGAGTTGAAAGGACAGACCAGGTCCTGCCACAGGGCTCCGGAGAGAGGGAAGATGGCAACGTCTTTTGCTCTAAGAAGCAGGGCTGCGGAAGCCTCGGGAAAGGAGATTGAAGGGGAAAGCCCTGCTGGTACGAACCTAGAGAGGCTTCACGCGGAGCTCTGCACTCGGAGAACGAACAGAAGTTGGACCCGGGATATTTCGGGTGCGGAGCCACTGTAGTTTGGGGCTACGAAGAGGGGCCAGACCCCCACCCCACCCCCAGGCCCACGCTGCTGGAGGGCCTCTCGCGCAGCCACCCGGTCCTCCTGCTGCGACCCTGGGCAGAGGGACTCACCGACGGAGTACAGGGTGGGCTCAGCAGCTGCAGCCCCACCGAGGGGACCATCCTCCTCCGGGGAGGCCTCTCCGCTCCCTCCCCCACTCCCGTATCCCTGTGTGCACTCATACAAAATCCCACCCATCCCTCCCTGAACAGCCAATGCGCGGCCGAGTCCCCTCCCACTTCTGTCAATCAGCGATCCAGAACAAGGCCACCGAGCTTGGAGAAAGGCGAGGCCGGCCCACGAGCGCTTCATTGGCCGAAGCGCCAGCCAATGAGCGCCCCACGGTTTGAGATTGACGTTGAATGGGTTAGATTGAGGAGAAATCGGAACTGCCTCGGAGGCAGGTCGCGGTGAGATGCGGAGCGGGGAAGGCGAGGGAGCGGAAGCGTATTTGGAAATAGCCCTTGGAAGTCAGTTCAGATTCGTTTTCTTTGCCAATTTTTGTCTGTCCCCGGGTCTAAGCACAAGTCCGTAGCAGATATTTGACTTGATTCATACCGACGGTGTTTCTCAACCTCAGCAATTTTAAGATGTGTGGACTTCGATTCCCAGAATTCCCCAGCAAGCATAGAATTCTGGGAATTGGAGTCCATACATTTTATTTAAGAATTTTCATAAAGTAAAAGACAAATTAAAAAGGGAAATAAAAAAAGTGGAAGAAAAGAAAAAAATATATAAATGAATTCCGACCTTTTCAACACAAATTACAATTTTATTGGCCCTTCCCCCTCTTAAATATTTTTTATTTTAACCCTTCACCTCCCTCATTTAATCTGCATTTTTCTTAATATTTAAATCCATAATTCATTTTATTTTTTCTTCTCAGAAAAATGTCCATATAAGGTTTTTAATCTTTCAAAAAGGTTTTTGTTTGTTCTCTGATTAAACAGGCCAGTTTCATCATTTCTGCAAATTCTGATATTTTCACAATCCATTTCCCACTATGAGAATTTTTATTATTCTTCCATCATTAAAGTCCTGCTAAATGTGATCTGTTTGCTAGGAATTTAGCTGTTGTGGTTTGCAAAGTATGTAAAATCTCAGCCCAGAGCATGTTTGAACTGTGATACTACATGCTAAATATGAGGATTTACATGATTAAGGATATCCTTTTAAAAGGATATATGATATATGACAACTTACTATTGTTTGCTAAAAAGGAGTATGAAACAAGCAGCCCATCTTTAGCTTTGAGTATTTGCACATTCCATTTACAGCTGGGAATTAGATTTTTCAATGGAGTTTGGTTAAGACAGTCACAGCTCATTATGATGGATGTCACAGCCATAATACCAAGGAAAATTCAGAATCCTGCCAAGGTAGTGATTTTCCATTATGTATTTATAGAAATTAAAATCAGTACAAAGTATACATCAATCTACATCATCTACTTTGAAAACATAGGTCTTGACATAAACTATTGTCATAATTTTATTATGGGGCAAACTAAAACTGCAGACATCTAGAAATAGATAGCCCCGAAATTAGAAATTAGTACAGATTAAATTTGAGAAATGTATTTAACAAAGATTTCCAGCTAATTGAAATGCAGTTTAGTTTTTAATTAAAAAGAAGTTACTGTTTAAATATCTGAATTAAAATAGGAATTGTATCAAAGGCAGATCTGTCTTCCTGATTATTTCCCCAGTCTTCTTAAATAATAGTAAAAGTTGAAAGCATTATCATTTCACTCTGATTCCGAATGTAAATCTCCACAGAAAAGACTAACATGAAAGTTTATTTAATCTGAAGAAAAAGCAGGTATTTGATCCATAGCCATTCAGCTAAAAATCAAAGAAAAATAAATCAGAAAATAATCTCAGAGTTGTGGTTTCCCTCAGTGGGGAGACTTTTCTCAGGAGTTGTTGCCTGTAGAAAAGCTTGTGTTGAATGCAAATTTGCAGAAATGTAGTGTTTTGATACAATTTCCCCTCAAAGGTTAAGGTTAGTGCTTCAGAATAGAAGTTGTGAAATCCATAGCAAAGACCAGAGACTGTGGGAATTTATATAATAGAGGCCTCTTCTATATTTTTATTTGAAAGGAGGAAAGTTGGGGGGGGGGGGAGAGCAAATAGCCTGCACAAAATCTTTGAAAAGAAAAATATTGTCCTGTCCTTTGAAATGCAAGTGTCTGCTGAAACAGAAAGAATAGGTTTTTATTTATTTAGAAAATTTAGAATGTTTATTTATTAACCTTGTTTAGGATTTTCAGCACTGTTTCTTGGGCCAAAGAGAAATCTTAGTTTCCTGTGCTGCTACCAGCTTCAAAATTTTAAGTACGAATTTCTGAGTTTTCTTCAAGTCTACCTAGAAAAACAAGCAGCCTTCCCACAAAATATTTGATTTAATCCTATCTTAACCTTCCAACAACCCTTAGGGAAAGTTGGGCTAAAGCAGCCAGCTTTTCTATTATGTTAATTACCAAATTGGCTCTATTTAGGATGTGCTGGACTGATTACCTTAAACCAGGGGTCCCCAACTGACCGGCATCGGGCCACAGCATGCCAGAAACCGGGCCATGCAAACAAGTGAAGCCTCATCTGCGGGATGCAGGCAGCATGCGAAACCTCTGGTCCACGGAAAAACCTCTCTCCACGGAACCGGTCCTTGGTGCCGAAAAGGTTGGGGGCCTCTGCCTTAAAAATGAAAAGTGCAGTAGAGAATCAGGAGGTAGAGAGGGAAATGATGTTATGCACATTTTAATTCATGCTTCCCAATAGTGTGTAATAAAATTTAAAAACAAACATTAGGGGAAAGTTTGTTTCTAATGTTCAAAAATAAACTTGTTCCTATGTATGAAGGCATTACCTAAGATCTGTGGACGATGCAATTCATCCATATTTTGCAAACATCTTTCATCAAGGTATTCAATCTTCTGAAATGCTCAACTTTTCCTAGTAACAGTAATGTGGCACGTTAGTGACTTTTCTTTCTCGGAATCAGAAATTTATTGTGTATAGCAAAAACAGAC
Source organism: Thermophis baileyi (assembly GCA_003457575.1). Taxonomy (NCBI): domain Eukaryota; kingdom Metazoa; phylum Chordata; class Lepidosauria; order Squamata; family Dipsadidae; genus Thermophis; species Thermophis baileyi. Next base: position 2,107,435 of record QLTV01000867.1, on the reverse strand, counting down.
ATTCTGAAGCACCCATAGATTAAACATGAAGTCAAAGTTGGTTATCTTGGGGAAAGATACACTTCCATAGTTGGAATACAGTTTTCGTTGACTATTTCCAGGAAACACATATTGTAGTATCCACAAGTAATGCTTCTGACTGAATTATGTAAAGGCTGACATTCCTTTTAAATTGTACACAAGGAGGTCCTGAATATCAGAGCTGGAACATTTATAAACCATACTCCCCATTCTTCCTATTTTGTCATGAATGCTGGCAGGTGATAATTGCATAGTGGCACTGGTAATTTCTTTTTATATATATGGCCTTGGCAATTGTAAGGTTCAAGGATCTGCTGATAGTGATTTTGTATGACAGGCATTAGTGTTCTTCTCTGTCATGTTTGCTGATTGCCACTCATATGTGTCTGATCGAGGAAGTGTTTTAAAAGCACGTAACATGCAATCAGATCCATCACTACATCTTGAGACACTACAGGGATAGTTGGGAAAGCAGGAAAAACACCTGAATACTTTGACTTGAGCTTGGATTTTTATTTTATATATTTATTAAATTTATAATCCACCCATCTCACTATGAGAGAGAATTTTAAAAAAATATTTAGTGTCTAAAATTAACACTCTACAAATGTTTGCAGGGGCTAAGAAGAAATGGTAAGGGCAATGCTTAAGTTTAAAGAGAATTCAAAAACACATTAAACTTTGTTCCTACACTCAATTCCAAGGCTGGAATCATTGAATCAGATGGAGAGAGCGCCCAAATGGAACAGACTGGGATAAACCATAGCTGCTTCTTTCAGCAGTGTCAATGCTTGGAGGGTTCTTTCCCACAGGAGGACCTGAAGACGTGAAGACTGTTCTGCTGGGCCTTCTTGGTGAATCTTGGTACCGTAGATGAGGTTGATCTTTAGCGAGGCACAAGAGGAAATATCCATTTGCAGACAGCAATTTCATTCCGTAGTTTGAATGCTGTGCTTATAAATCTTGAAGCTGGACACAGTAAACAAGGAAAAGGAACAGGTGTTGCAGAGAGACTATGACAAGGAAGACTGCCTTCTGATACTACAGGGCAGGGCCTTTCCCAGACTAACAGATCTCCTGTGCTCAAAGTATAATTTGAAAAGGCCATTAAGGCATCTTAAAGGTAAAAGCTTTTATGGTTATTGTGGAGAAGACAACAGATTTCCTCCAAGGCCAAAGTTTTTTTATATGTGAAATAAATTAATTCAAATTTATAAAGAAACTGGACTGGAAAATGTTTTAGAGAAATCTTGCTATTCAGATGAAAAGTGACCCATGTAAAGTGGGTGGATTGTTCAAATTTAGTAGGCATCACAGGGCCAAGTTAATTAAAACATAGCTAGAATTTATTTAGGCTGTAATAGCATGTCATCTTTAATGGACATAATTAACGAAATACTTTTATCTATACAAAAATATTCCCTTTCCTGACATGTACAGATGCTTTCTTCCTTCTTGCATGCCATGGTTATCTATATATCAAAATGTATTTTTATGAAGTTCACTTTCACAGTTGTGCTATCTATGAAAAACTATTCTGTGCTAAACTCCTTTAAGATCATCCAGCTATAACTATGAATTAATGTCACATATATTCCTTACACATGTCTAAATAGAAGTGAAGATGATTGAACACTATTCCCCAACCAATTAGTATAACTGTACATATGCTGAAAGGCAAGAGTGGAAAATTTCCTGCTTACCCTGTGAGGTATTAAAAAGCATCTATTTTAGATACTCCCACATTTGATTATTTCAAAAGGCAAGGCATTTCCCATAATTGGCAAATTTCTGCAGCATACCAAGATAATTAAGCAATCTGCTGCTCTTTGCTATAGTTAGGCAGGGAGAAAACAGTCCAGGGAGCTAGGAATTCAATCATCTGTTTTTCTAAGTAAGGACTAGCCAATGATTGGCAGAACTAAGAGTCACTGAAGTATAACTTCATTTTCTGATTTCTTTCAGCTTCTACAGCGCATAGTTACTGCATAATGGATATCTCCAAGAAATACTGAAAAATACATTTACAGAATGACAGTGACTGAAAACATGTTTTAAAAATTGGATTTTCTTGAAATCACAAAGGAAAACTGCCTGAAAAACAAGCAATTCATAGATCAAGAGAACCATTTCAAATCTCAACTTTCAATTCTGGAATAGGGATATACCTTTTCCTTAGCACCAGAAGGCAGTTATGGACTAATACTAATTTGTCTCCAACCTTCTTCAAACGATTTGCCTTAGCTACCACTAATAAGGGAAGAGGTGCTGGCACATAAGCTCAAGATGCACTTCAACCTCTTTGTAAAAGGAAGACAATTTCTGAGAAACTAAAATATAAAACTTTGCAAACTATGACCAAAACATCAGCATGAAAATCTTTCCAATCCAAGGCCTCTACAGGAGAAGCTTAATATTTGTTTTAATTGAAATTATGGAGAAAGTTTGTTTGTAATGCACTGATCCTAATACTCATTCAGAGTCTTCTGCTAGGATTGTAAGGAATGATGAAGATTCTAGCATTTCCAGTTCCTTTGCAGTTAAATGCTTCATAATGCAACTTAATTGAATTTTCCCAATTTTGGTTTCCTTTGCTTCCAATTCAACATCACAATGAAATTAAAACATCCAATCACAAGATTATACTATAACCACACAATCCCAAAAATTCCTTTTTCAAAGCAGAAAAATGCAAAATACAGCTCAGGTTCAAAAACAGAAAAGAAATACATTTTAATATTGATTTAAGTGATAGGGTAGAATCTTCCCACTGCAACTGGCTACATTTCCCCAAATGAAAATAATAAACTGGATCTGACATTGTAGTACTGAATGCCAGAAGCTCAAACTGAAGTTGCAAACAAGAGCATAACAAAATACAAAGCCAGAGCTCAGCAAAGTAGGCTACAGTTCTCATATGTCATTAGGAGAAAGCCAGGTATTTGCTGAAACTTTACAATGCTCCCCCAATAAGCCATGCTTCTTGGTGTTTTACAACACTCCTTTTTTAAAGATGAAAGTCATATCTTTAAATGTGTAAGAAAAATACAGTTTTAACCATCTTCTGTCTTTAACTAATTTCAGCAAACCAGCAGAGCCGTTTTCAGAACAAAGCTTATCTTTTTTAAATAGTCACCTTCTTTAACAACATTAAATGTTTTGTTCCTCCACTGTGCCAGAGCCAAGGCATGTTCACCTTTCCCCATGAAATGTATATAATCAGAGGATGAGAGAAAGATGGTATAACCCATTTGGATTGTCACCTACACCTGTCAAGGAACGTCACCTGGCCAAACTTAGTACAAATAAACCACTTTTTCATAAGACTGATGTCTGTGTATGTTCCAAAGATCAACAAGGCCAAACCTTTTAAATCAAGTTCAGAACTAGAGAGAAATAACCTCCAAATTGGAAAAGCAATATGGCACTGATGCAAGGTATTGCTTAAACTTTGTCCTTCATCAGAAAAGCAGAAGGATCACACATGCTGAAGAAAAGTTTGACCTTTGGAAGACCATATGAAGCCTCCTCTCCCTCCCCCCCATTAAAACAGTACTATTTTCATCCCACAGAATGCAAAGTAGAGATATAAAATAAAAACACACAATTTGACAATCCTTAGGAAGTTATTAATTTGTTGGACAGGTACAGCACGTATTAGGAAAAAGGAAACAAAAAACCAAAACTCCAGGCCTTCTTTCCTTATTTGGTGACAAGAAAGTGCAAGAAAGGGTTTCCTGGGTTTTGCTCAGTTGTCAGATTTTTGCATATCTGTGTTCTGGCCAAGACAGGGGACTTTGAGGCTTTTCTGCAGCACATGCGCATCTGCTGGTTCTATCCTTTTGTAGTAGTTCTTCTTTGTTTCAATGATCTCAAATCCAAATTTTTGGTAGAAATCAATTGCTGACTCATTGCTAATCTGAACATGCCTAGGACAGAAAAAGAAACAATATACTAGAATTTGGTTCCACATATTAGCAAAGTATACATTTAGGCATCAGAAATACAAATGAAAAGACATAAAAAATAGGTATTGCCAAACAAGTTATGCCAATACTCTGGTAAATGTAATGGGTAAAAAGCTTTTTTCCCAACACTAAAACAGCATAACAAAAAAGTAGATCTTTTTGGCAGTTTATGGTGATATCTGTCTTATCTGCAATGGCAATTTTGGAAGAAGAATGATCAGACAACAATCTCTGTCCAGCAGTAGAGGAGGAAAGTACCTGCTTTGCCTCCCTAGCTGGTCTTTGTCTTCTTGCTCTCACTGATGACACATGCCCAGCCTGACTGCTGAGGTGGCTGGGGCTGGGCTGGGCTGGGCTTTTTGCAGCCCCCGAGATGCAACATGCCAAAAATCCCCTTTGTGCCATTCTCCTGGGCCAGGCTGGGGCTGGCCTTCATGCTGTGTGTGTGTGCGGGGGGGGGGGGGGGAAGCAAAAAGAAGGCCAGGGGTCTCCCCCCTCCCCCCCTCCTTCCCCCCCCCCGGGGGGGGGGGGTGTTTGTGGGGGCTGTGTGGGGGGGGGGGGGGGGGGGGGGAAGCAAAAAGAAGTCCCAGAGCTAAGACATGGCAAAAAGCCCCTTTGTGCTACAGCTCAGGGGCTGCATTTTGCTCCCCCCCCCCCAAATCCAGTCCAGGAGTATAGACAAGAGGGTCTGGGCCTGTTTTTTTTTTTTTTTTTTTTGCAGCCGAAGGACAGCCCTGGCCTGAACCTGCAGCTAAGACAGGTGTGTCTCATTACAATTCGTTGTCAAGGACTACCTGTAAGCCTACAAAGGAAAGGAAGTTTACCAGTTAGGCTCAATCCACCGCATTCTTTGATTCCTAAACATGACCAAACTAACAATGGATCTCCTTATCCTCTCCTAAATTTTCAAACTACAGTTTAGAATTCCCATAGAAGCACTACCTTTTTCAGCTTTAATAGTGAAAGCAACTATTACTATTCTTACTCTGAGAATATTAAACATGAATTGTCTATTGCACTCTTCATTCCAATGACATACAGGTAGTCCTCGACTTACAACAGTTCATTCAAAGTTACAACAGCACTGAAGTTACAACGGTACTGAAAAAAGTGACTTATGACCGTTTTTCAGTTACAACCTTTGCAGCATTCCCATGATCAAAATTCAGATGCTTCGCAACTGTTTCATACTTATGACCATTGCAGTGTCCTGGGGTCATGTGATCACCTTTTGTGACCTTCTGACAAGCAAAGTCAATGGGGAAGCCGGATTCACTTAACTAATTTAACAACCACAGTGTTACTAATTTAACAACCACAGTGATTCACTTAACAACTGTGGCAAGAAAAGTCGTAAAATGGGGCAAAACTCACTTAACAAATTTCTCACTTAGCAACATAAATGTGAGGCTCAATTGTGGTCTTAAGTCGAGGATTACCTGTATAGCTATTTCTATGGAAAGACCGCAGATAACAATGGTAATCAAAATAATAGGTAATCAATGTATCAGTGGGCCATGTTGACAAGAGAGGTGGAAGAAGACTAGAACAATGCCTACACTAATGGCTGCAGTACTCCTTGGCCTACAGATCTGCCAGCTGCACCTACAGAGGAGGGTGGGATCTGTCCCTTTACAGAAAAAGTTGGGTAACTCTTGATCTAAGCTTATTGTTCTTTGTACATTTGATTTTTTATGCCTCAGTATTAAGTAGAATTAAAAATGAACACAAATAGTTAAATCCCCAATGCTTAAATTGAATAAATCAATTTACTTACAGATAGATATTATCAAAGGTGCCATCTTTTTCACAGATGTTTAACACATGATTCAACATTTTAGTTCCTGAAAAAGAATTGAGAAAGTACAAAAGAAAATCATGTTATTTCTAGTCTTTTTCAAGTTTTGTAAGTTCATATCCCAAGACCAGCAACACTGCCTCTGAAATCAGAATCTCAATTCCAATATTTGAGATTGGGCTCATTAGTTTAAAGAAAAAATTAAGGATGCTTTTAGAAAATAGCATCAAGTATGGAAATGCATTGTTAAATTACTGAATTTATTAGCTACAAGTTGATAGTTTGATAAATAACCCTAATAAGTAACTGCTTCCATTCTAAAAGCTTATTCTTCATATGATATATGAACTTTGACTTTTCATTGTACACCAGCGTACTATTTTATTCTTGGAACGAGTATAGAAATAAGTACACTTTAAAGCTCAAGAATCAAGCAAAGGCCACTGAGTATTTGCTGCCTATTCCTTACCTATTCCTAACCGTCGGTAAGGGGCCAGACATCCAAGTGTCATGATGTACAGTCTTTTCTGATTCTGAGAATGATCTACTCTACAGCACACTGCGCCCACAGCAATATCATTGAAATAGGCTGTCAAAAAGAGATGGGAACAGAAAGAAAGCATATTTATTTTAGTTTCATGTGTATACATTATTCCTTTATTCTTTGCAACAGATCCTGATTTTAAAAAATGTGCATGAATAAGATACAAGACTTTTTAAATTTTCATATATTACATTTTAAGTCAATTCAAATTTTGAATTGAATCAATTCAAACAAGGCCTAAAACTCAATGAAACATATGCTAGTTAGAAAGGTCGCAGAGTTATTTTTTTGGGGGGGGGGAATCAACTCTGGACATCAAAATCAAGCAGATTAAAAGAATAGTAGGATAGATTTCCATAATAGCTTTTTATGTGCAGAAAATACATTTTGTAAAGGAGGATTCAAGAGCATCAACATAGAGCACAGTGGTATAATCAATGAGACAATGGAAAGACATTTCCAAAGATAGAGATAGACAGATATTTGTGTGTATGTGTGTATTCCTTTGACCCCGTGTTGATGGCAGGTGAACGCCTGGACAAAGTCCCTGAAGAAGGCAAGATTTCATTAGTGGTTTGCTCTTGCCTCCTTCTTAGAGCTGAGAGACAGCCACTGACCTAAAGCCACCCAGCTAAGATAGGACAGGAGCTCCTGGTTCATCAAGTTTTCAGTTTAATATACTAAAAATCAATCAAAAATCTGTGATGAAAAGCTAAAAATGGAATGATGTTTTCAATCATTTGAATGTTAGCTGGAATAGTCAATCATAGCAACTGAGAGTATATTGCAATAGTCTACCTTAGATATTGTAAAGGCTTGGGTGAAAGCTAATTACTCGCTATAGCTTCAAAAGAGTACCTGAAGAGATATTGAAGACGACAGGAGAAGGGTATTACATGTTCTCAAATTCTTCGAGCCAAGGACATGGAATAACAGTCTCAGGTTAGACGAAATACAATTCCAAAGATTGGGAAAACAGTTCAAAAATGTAAAGTATCACATGGACCAATATTGTGTCCAGCCTCATGTGATAGACAATTAAAGTACATGGAAAATATGTTCAATAACATACACAGCATTAGATTATTTAGCACCAACATACTAAATAAAGATCAAGAATTTATACCTAGTTTGGCAAGCTCGCCGACCTCTAACACATCCTTGTAGAACTTGTCGTTGTAGCTGACAGGAAAGATGACTTGGTTTAACCTCTTCAACTGCTTAATGTTGTGTGGTGTCACATCACCCAGCTCGATCCGGCTACTGGAACAAATCAAAACATGCTCAATACCTCTAGGAATTCCACTTTTATTAAATTACACATGATTTAATAGGATAGACCACTTCAACATACCTCAAATGTTAAATTCTCAGTTCAAATACTTTGCAATTTTACATAGAACAAATCTGAACTATTATTCAGAAAAGGAATTGTGGCAATTCTGATTAGCAAGAACAGAACCTAGAATATATGAAATAACTCACAGTTACTGTTATTTATTTGACTTTTATCCGGTCTTTATTACTTTATAAATCACTCAAGGTGGCGAACCTATCTAAATACTCTTTTTTCCTTCTACTTGCCCCACAACAACAATTCTGTGAGGTGAGTTGCATTGAGAGAGTGACTGGTCCAAAGCTACCCAGCCGGCTTTCATGTCTAAGGGAGGATAAAACTGTTAATTCTTGTGACATTTACCATTAACACATTAAAAAGAATCCAACTATCCCATTTCTAGCTCACTAGTTCCAAGTTTCTTTTCATTTGGCAAATAGGTAAGTTCACCAATCCTGAATGGCTTTGGTGTCTATTAACATCATGATTAGCTTGCTATATACTATCAACAGCATAACAATTCTGGCTAAAAAGATCACTCTTCCTGCACTATATTAATGCCTCAATTCCAATGACAGTTTATTCTACAATAAAGGCTCTGCAATAGAAATGGTAGATGTTTTTAAATAAATGGTGGATGCATTCTGCCATCAGAGTTGCAAAAGGTGCCCCATTGAAAGTTGAAAGTCTGGGATAAACTGTACAAGAGTAAACAGTGATGCAAATAACTTGGACTGTGCTATATGGCAGTGATGGCGAACCTTTTAGAGACAGAGTGCCCAAACTGCAAGTCTTTCTCTCTTGCGCGCACGCAGCAGCGACCCAAAGACCGGCGGGCGGCGGGGCATCACACCACCGGCAGCTCTGCAAGAGGCAAGATCTTTTTCTTTCGCGAGCTTCTGTTTCGTTGTTTGCAGGGAAACTTCTTTTTCCCAGCAAACAATGGCGAGAAACGCCACAGAGATACGCGGTGGAGCTGAGATGGGGCAGTGGCGTGCATGCCCACAGAGAGGGCTCCAAGTGCCACCTCTGGCACGCGTGCCAAAGGTTCACCACCACTGCTATATGGCCTTGGACACTAAGATGAGCATACTGAATTGGGCTCTAAATGTTAGTACCAATCTGGGTAGCTGTTTCAATCAGAATTCAACTAATATCTCTCAGAAATAATATTTTTTACCTATGCTACTGCATTATCAGTCAGTTGTAATTTCCAAGCCATTTTCAAGGACAATTCCAACCCTGCATATGGATCTCTTACACTGCATTGTTGCCTGGTTTCTCCTTCAGACAAGGATACCAAAATCCCAACATAAGCTTAACTTTTTGTACATGTCCAGCATCAACCCAGGAAGACCCTTGGACTGTGAACCTGTTCCTTTTAGGGCCATGCAACCTCATGCAGAAAAAGTCAATTCACTGAAGTTCAGCTATCAGAATCAACCTTAACAATTTGTCTTGTCCCAAATCAACTTCAACCTATATTCCTCAATCATGTCCTTAATAGTTAGGAAACATCGAGAACCTGCTGAGATATTCAATTCTGATCTTTCAGAAAGAGTAAGTTCTTCAAAACCATACATGATCATTTCCTGCTAAGTTAATATTACATGGAACACAAGATGCAACTTTCGGGAACACCCCCTCCCTCTGTAAATTAAACAAATAATCTTCATTTTCCAAAAGCATTAAGAGAAATAACACTGGAATCAGAATAAAACATTACTTCCAATGCCCAGCTACTCAAATACTCTAAAGGTATACCATGGATGATAGCAGCAAAGGTAGTGAAGGATTCTACAGTATCACTAGAATTACATTCGTCCTTTGACAATTTTAGATCTGAACCCAGTTCTCTGAACTGAACAACAGAGATAGTGACCTGATTTTCATCAGTCTAGAAGAGTAAGCCAAGATCCAACCTTCTCTGAAACAAATTAAAGATACTGTTCCTCCACAACTGGATGGCATGCGCACAAGTTTCATTTTGAAGAAATTTTTTTGCTAACCAAATTAATAAGTCACTTTACAAAGAAAGCTAAGTACCTTTCAGCATAATATGAAGCAACATTAACAGTATTTTATGAAACTACTGATTGAATGAAATGTCGAAGTTTACATTATAAGGTTTAATCATTATACAAATCCCATTTGAGGAAGAACTTCTTCCAGTGCAGTGCATGAGAGTGCAACTTTCCAAAGAGCAGATGAAGGAAGAGAATGTCAAGAGATGGGAGTTCTGAGATAACTGGGGGGGGGGGGAAAGGGGTGGGAGGAGTGGGGGTTTCTGAGAAAAAGGGGGGGGGGGGGGAAAGGGGTGGAGAGTTTGGTACAAAATCTAGTATGTCTAGGATAGATCATCTAGATTCTCTGAGCACTGAATACTCAGAAGGTAAAACAGTAAACAACTGAAAATCTGTTTATGCCTTTCTGAGGTCTCCTGCCTCCATCCTCATCATTAAGCCTGGAACAAAAAGGCTGAAAAAGTTTCAGCTTGCCTTTTCTGTTAATATCATCACATTACTGCAGCACTTGGGCAATGCAGCACTTGGAGAGATTAATCTCTGTTCCTTCCAATGACACCGACTGCTAATTTATTTATTTAGTAGAATATTATCCAGTCAGTCAGAATCAAGTTTACAATTGATTTGTAAAAACACAAAATAAAAAGTTAGGGTGAAACAAGGTGACTATACTTCATTAAATATTATTTATGATACTTATATTTGCCCTTAAGTTGTTGGTAAGATCATTTGCTGGTTTTGTTTCAACAGGCTTCTATCTCTCTGAAAGCTGTTACACTGAAAATCAACAAAGACAAATTTCTAGATGATATTACACTATCAGCTAAAAACGGAAGTCAGAAACATAAATGGTAAGATGAAGAAATGGTACACGTTGAACATTTTTCCTTTCACTCAATGGTACACCCCTCCTTCCCGCCCTGAAAACCTTCTATCCTCAGGGAAAAGCAAGGATTCTAATTTCTGATAAGCAGCTGATTTCAGGTAACATTCAGAAGTTTCTGACTGCAGCTCTCTAAAGGATTTCTTGATGTTAAAGAAGACTAAACTCTTTTCCTTAAAAATATATTTAAACGAAGGCCTTTAAATAAATACTGTAGTTAAAGGTCAGATAATTCTGTACAATTTTTTCTGGCACACCCCCCCCCCTGCAAAATCAGCTTTGTAACAAAGTTCTACATACAGATAGGGTGTGGCCCTATTCACAGTGCAATCTCCTTTGCCTCCAAAGTACAGCCACCCAAACATTGCCCACTTCATGAGGCATCAAAGGGCTTTTGAAAATGAGTATTATTCTGGACACTAATTGTTTTTCATAGCTTACTATGTCTCTTTTAAAACTGAATTTTAAAAAGTAGAAAGACTCAGGAGTTCTGAGAAGTGTTAAGGAAGTGCTTATGGGCCAGGCGGTCCTCAGAATGCTATATGAGGGATCATATAGAGCCGAGGTGGCGCAGTGGTTAGAGTGCAGCACTGCAGGCTACTTCAGCTGACTGCTAGCTGCAGTTTGGCAGTTCGAATCTCACCGGCTCAAGGTTGACTCAGCCTTCCATCCTTCCGAGGTGGGTAAAATGAGGACCCAGATTGTTGGGGGCAATATGCTGACTCTGTAAACCGCTTAGAGAGGGCTGTAAAAGCACTATGAAGCGGTATATAAGTCTAAGTGCTATTGCTATTGCTATATCTTTGCTGGGTATCACTTTATAGCTAGGATAGGCATGTTCTGGGGGTTGTATCTCTGCCAGCATACACATAACAAATCTGCATCTATAACCTCCTTTCAGATGCTTAAAACATACAAGTACAGATAGACATATGCACACATGGAAGCAAATATAGCACTAAATACCACATAGTATGGAACAGAACTATACTTTTCAATAAAAATCAATAATTAGTGGATTTCTTCCATATGTAATTGTGCAGTGTTAAACTACAGCTTTAAAATCTCACTTAAAACTACCAGTAATAGTAATAGTAAGACAAAAGATAGAACAGAAGAAATAAAAAATATCAAGAAAGATAAAATGCATTAAAAGACTACTTTTCATTTCTCACTCAAAAATAATTTATAAATTGAGGAGTCCTTGGTACTCTGAGCTTGGTTGTTTTCTTGCAGATGTTTCATTATTCAAACTAGGTAACATCATCATCAAACAACCAAGCTCAGAGAGCATCAAGGACCCCTCATTTCAACCCTGAGCTACAAATATTTTCATTTATTGGCAACTTATAAATTACATATTCCAGATACAGTACAATGCTGGTATACATAACTATAGCCTACTTTCATTGCAGCAACCATATTCATTACAAAATATCACAGAACATAGCATCTTCCCCAAACAGACATGACAATTCCCATCAGTGATGGAACATGTTGTCAATGACATGCTCATTAGACATGCAAGGACCACAATGAATGGTGAAACACCTACATGAACTAGCCAGACATACTATCCTCACTGAATCAATCACTATGTTGCAGACAACAGGAATAGATACCTGAAAACAGAGAAGATAATCTAATCATGTAAGTGACATATGAAATTTGTAATTATTGTTTACTACCTAGGATTCTATACCACAAAAGTTTGAAGCTTCAACAGATCTTATGAGTTTAATTGAAAACTGTGGATAAGGAACCGTCAGCTTACAGAACAGTATTTCATGTAAGTACTGTATATGTATTTGAAAGGCAGTATTGGAAAAAGGTTTTAATTTACAAAATGATCAGTATTTTTGTACCTATTTAATCCATAAACTTTTTAGCAATTGCTATAGTATGATGTGACACAATAATATACCATGTTTGTTGTCAAAATTTATATCGTAACATCTGTATACACATCATCTGATAATATACCTTTTCTTTGCTACCTGTTATTTATTCCCTTAAGAAATCAGGGTTCAAATACCATATTTATGTAAGGCAGAATAAAAACAGTTAAATAAGATTAGAAATGACATCTTAATTATAATAGTTATTTCTAGATCTACCATAATCTCAAACTTCTGAATGGTCGAGCCCTTTTGGGCATGATTTCTTCTGATCATGCACAGCTATCACTTTTCCAGACCAAAATTAGCAGGTCTGGCTATTATTCAGATAAAAGCTATTTTCTGCTAGGTCCAATTTCCATAAATATTTGGTGCATTTTTTCCTCAGATCAGGGTCTCTCTTGTGTTGTAAGATCCATTATCATTATAATTTATGAAAATTTATTTGGAAAGTGCAGAGAAAATTGAATTATTTGGTATGCATTATAGTGCCATGAAGTCAATACATGCTGTCCTCTTTGAGCAAATCCTGTGCCAAATTTAAATTTCCCTTCCTTATCCTGATCTAGGGTTTTTTTTCACATTAAAACTGTAATCTCTCAAAAATTCTGGCATAACTTTCTTGATGAGCAATCTACCCTTATTCAATTTAAGTCTGTATTTATAAGCTACTTCAGAAACATCTGAGCTGAATTTTCTCTCAACCAAAAATGTAACTTCCAGTTTGAGAACTGTATTTTACTCAGTATTCAACGAAATTTTAAATGCTGTATTTGTTACTTTCTTATTCAAATTAAATTAAGGGACATTAATCATTGCTCAGGCACAGTTCTATAAAAGAAGGATCTTTGGTTGATTTAATGCCCCAGGGGCTATGTTCACCTGACAAACTGAATAAATCAAGCCACTTTAGCCCATATCATTAGTTTGCAGCTTAGTGTTAAATTAATAAACTACAGCTAAGATAAGTAAGCATGGTGTGCAATCTCAGCGATGAAGTCAGTCTTTGAAGTATGACATAAAGCTGAAGGTAGGTGCTATCCACCTACAGTGCTGTTAATTCTTTTGCACTGCTGCTGGAAAGTGTCAGAAGCCTGGTCAGTATAACATGAAAGCTCTGCCAAGTGAAGCTTAATCTATCTTGAAATGGTGTTTTTTTTTTTTAACCAAAGTTTCAAGGAATGTAGTTAGTTTCTTCTCAAGGATGATTCCAAAAGACTGCCTTTTGCAAGAAAGAAAAGACCAGCTTCTTGTCTACTTGTTGTGATACCAGACTGAGCTTTAAAGATTTAACCTTTGAATTGTTGGAAAGACTAGTAATCTCTTTTCAACCATCTGGCCTTGATGAGACACATGACTTGGAAAATGAAATAGCTGGATGGTACTGAAAGATTCTACCGCAAAGGTCTCTTTGGGTACATAACGGAATAACTCAGGGAAAATGGCATATTTTTCTCAGGTTTTGAATGAGGTCTACACTATTATTATACCTGTTGAAAGAGGACGATTGTTTAAATTATGAAGTGACTTGGTGGGGAGGGAGGCTGTAGAATCAGAACTGAGTGTTCAAGATAAGTAAAGTTCAAACATTTGAGAGCTGCCTGATTTCCAATCTGAAGATATAACACACACACAAAACCTTAATTTTGCCTTATGAATTAAAGTTGCCTCCCTAGTAGTGGGAAACACTTGTGCTCTGGATATTGTTTAAGCCAAAGTAAAAGAAGAGATGCACACAGAGGCATTCCACCAAACCAATTTTATTTCAGTAATATTTCAACCTATTGAGTTCAATCTTTATCCTCTTTTTATCTCATATTATGATCTTAAGCTTCTCTCCACGGCAGCCAAATACAAAGAGGACTATGTTATATAACTAAAAATAGCTACATAGATTATTGAAAACTGACTGCTCAGCACCTGGGATGGCACAACAACAGGCAAAACATTATTTGAAGTACAAGAACTCTGCATTTTCAGGGCTTTCTTTGCAGCTACCATCGTTGTTAAAGGAGGCTAGGCTTTCATTTTTACTGGTGCGATACAGCTTTAATTGGGACGTGATTCACTTTATGGTGCAATTCCGCGCACGCTTCCTCGGGGCCGAATTCAAAAAGCTCGCCTCCCCCTCCCCCGCGCCTCACTTCTCTCCCAGAATATAAGGTTACATACTCCCGGAGCCAAGAACAGCTACACGGCCCGCTTCGTTTTCATTCCCCTAAGAAGGCAGGTGAACGACTCCCAGCAGTTGTTAGGCCAGAGAAACAAAGAGATGCCGCCGCCGCCGCCAAAAGCCCGAGATAATAAGCCGGGGATCCCCCATTCGTTTAGAAAGGATCCCTCGAAGCCACCCCACGGATGTCCGAGAGGAAAAAGACGCGGCGGCGCTGGCGCCGGTCCCGCACTCACCCCTTCATAGCTGCTGAGGGCCCAAGATCTCGATCCAGATGTGGCAGTCAGGCTGCTTCTGCTGCCACTCCACATGGGCCTCAGACCGTTCCGACCGTCCGCGCGAGTGTGCGCGTAGCCCCACCTCTTTTCCTGGCTCAACCTTTCACCCAACACTGACGTAGGGTGACGCAACGTGACGTGCGACGGCCACCCGCTTCAGACGTAGACCAGCTCTGCTTCTACGCTAGGCGTCACG
The DNA here is from genome assembly GCA_003457575.1 of Thermophis baileyi. Classification (NCBI taxonomy): domain Eukaryota; kingdom Metazoa; phylum Chordata; class Lepidosauria; order Squamata; family Dipsadidae; genus Thermophis; species Thermophis baileyi. Next base: position 2,092,316 of record QLTV01000867.1, on the reverse strand, counting down.
CAAGCGCAGGGCCTCCCCTACAATTGGCTGCGAAGGGCATGCGAATCGCGTTTTCATTCACTTGGTTCATTTCCGAGTTCAATATGCGGTTAGGTCCCTTCTGGCGAAATAGAGCATATTCTTTTCTCTTTTTCGAAAGAGTAAACAAAAAGACAAAAACCAAAATGGGTTGCGCATTTCACTTTTTTAAAAAAAAGGTTTTAATAAAGTAGATGTACCATAATTATACTACAAACATTCGGACGACCTCTACATGGCCACGAAGAGTTGCTTACCTAAAACAAAACCCGTACTTCAGCTTAATATGTTGTTGTGTGTTTGTACCATACAGTAAGAAAAAAACCCGGTTAATCAACCTATGTGATATTTTACGTTGTTTAGGCCTGACTTTTGAATTTAAGGCATCGTCTGAACCTGAAGTACTGGCTATTTTGGATTTATAGAAAATCATTTGTAGCTTATAATAAAGTTTACAAATTTATACAAAAGTATTGTAGTTTTCCAGACTTGCTAATCTAGCGTGTGGCTAGGTCATGATTTACAAACCATAGTGAATGAGCAATATATTAAAGAAACATACTTAGGCCTGAATCCAGGCATATTTTAAATTAAACATATGCCTTATCCATTATTTGTATCCATGGTTTCTTAAGATAATCTTAAACCCTGGATACAAATTAGATTGCTGTATATTTAATAAACAAATAAGATTGCTGTACAATCAGGCCAGGAATTTATTAACAAGAGAGATCAGGACAGCAAAGAAAAGCTACTCTAAAAAGCTGAGGAATCAGCTATCAACAAATGAACCAGCAAATGTGTGGAACAGTCTTAAAAATATTACTGGTTACAGCAAACCACCTTCCCTTGCTGAAGGGAATCAACAACTGGCAGATGACCTGAATGTGTTTTACTATATGTTTGAGAGGAATTCACTGTCAGATACACCAACAACAGCCAAGTCACTTACACCTGACTCGGCATTGAACACCATCATTCCAGAAATTCTCTCTAAACTGATTCAACAAGCTGTGCCTGACCACACTTGCAGATGGATTATAAGCTTTCTAACAGATAGGAAGCAGCAGGTACAGCTAAGTAAAATCACATTGAATGCCTGTTTAATTAGCACAGGAACCCCCCAGAGCTGTCTGCTCTCTCCATTACTTTTTTCTCTCTATACCAATGAGTGTATTTCAAAGGATCCCTCTGTTAAAGTACTGAAGTTTGTAGATGATACAACAGTCATTGGTCTCATTCGAAACAATAATGAGTCTGCATATACAGGAAGTAGATCAACTTGCTCTGTGGTGCAGCTGGAACAATCTGGAGCTGAACACTCTTAAAATTGTAAAGATGATAGTAGATGTTAGAAGAAGCTCTCGTATTCTACCACCTTTTACAATATTAGGCAACACAGTATTAACAGTAAAGACCTTCAAGTTTCTAGGTTCTATTATCTCCAAGGACTTGCAATGGATACCTAACATTAGAACCATCACTAAAAAAGCACAACAAAGAATGTTCTTCCTGCATCAACTCAGAAAGCTCAGATTGCCCAAGGATCTGCTGATACAGTTCTACAGAAGAATTATTGTCACATGTAGCTCAATAACTGTCTGGTTTGGCACAGCAACCAAACAGGACATGTTACAGACTTCAACAGATAGATAGAACTGCAGAAAAAACAATTGCAACCAGTCTGCCTTCCACTGAGGATCTGTATACTGCACAAACCAGAAAGAGGGCTGAGAAAATAACTGCACACCCTCCTAGAATCTATATGGGTCAATATAAAAGGAAAAAAGAATGACATTCCTATAGGCATATACTACACACTACTCAACCAAGCAGAAGAAATAGATGAATGTTTAGCTAAACAACTAACAAATATATGCAGGAAACATACCACCATAGTAATGGGAGATTTAGCTACCCTGATATCAACTGGGAGACAAACTGTGCAGCAAGTGGCAGATTGAACAGATTCCTAACCAACAGATTCCTAACCAACAACTTTATCATCCAAAAGGTAGAGGAGGGAACTATAGGAAAAGCTAAACTGGATCTAATTCTTACAATAGCAAAGAAGTGATAGAGGGAGTTGAAATTGTCGGAACTTTGGGCGAGACTGACCCCCGCATATTGGAATTCAATATAATGCAAATATAAGCAATAAAACATAATCCAGCCAGTGTCTTAAACTTTAAAAGTTTAATTACAAACACATTGATTTATAAATCCTAAATATCTAAGTTAGCTGGAGTGGTACCTCCTGTCTTTAAAAATCGTCATTGACCTGGTTCACATATGCCAAAAAAACTGGTTTGCTTGGGTTTCATGTCAAATCCAATTGTATTCACATAACACAATTCATGGGTTTGTTTGTGAAAGTGCAGCTTCAGTTATTGGGCTTAATGAATAATGAACAGTCATAATTTGGTTTGCTCGTTTGGAGCTTAGTGTATTGTATGAATTTAGGCTATTTGTATTCTCTATCTTTAAAAGCAGATCTAATTCACATATTGCATATTCTTCACTGAAAGTAAATATTCCTTACTATTAGTTTTTTCCAAAGATATTATTCCAATTTAACAAACCACATTATGTCAAGGTTGATATGACAGTTAAAACCTGGTTTGTTTAGTTCAGCATGTTAAAATTAGGAGTGATTTCTAAGCCATGGTTTTATGTGAATTATAACCTGCTTTTGTGTGAAGGAATACTCCACTATAATGCAACGAATGAATAACACCATGTATAAACACAATGCATGTTATAAGTTGAAATTGCAGACATTACAGCCACAACATGCAAACTCTAGACTTATTTGCCGCCTTTGATTTTTCTTAAAACAAGAAAGAATTCTGGACATATTGTACCTTTTGTGACATTTGGATTAATAAAACGATTGTCCACCTCTGCAATGTCATTCGTTTTCTTTGTAGGACTAAATTGCATTCACGCGATAGTTCAAGCCACATGATGCTTTAATTTGTGCCTTGCTATGATTTGCAAATCAGGTTTAGCGTGCTGTACAAAGTCATGGAATTCCGGTTTATTTTATTAAAAAATGGGTGCACGCGCGAACTCTTTCCGCTCTTTTTCATCCCCGTCCTCTGCCTGTCGCTGTTCATTTAAAAAGGACAAGGAACGATGACAACGATGTACCGGCGTAACAGCTTTCTCGTTATTATGGAAATCACGGGCGCGACCTACGGGCACCGCAAACCAACGCAAACGTAAAACACGTGACGTCACTTCCTCTGGCGCAAGCGCGTTGGACTTACCGGGGAAGGTCGTTCTTGGGGGGAGGGGAAAGTGGGAGGTCGCCGCGATTGGTTGGCGGGTCGATCAGCTGCTGCCGGCGCTGCGGAACGGGCGTGTGTCTTGGCGGAGGTTGCGCTTTCTTCCCCGGAGGGCAATTCCGTCGAGGGTGGGAAGCTTTCCGGAGCAGGAGGTTCCTCTTCTTTCCATTCACTCTCTGGCCTCCAGTCTCTGGGCGAAGCTGACATCTGCGCTTGACCAAAAGATTCCCCCCCGCCTCCTCGGAGAGCAGATTACTGTTTCGGTGAGCCTCTTGGTGACAGAAGGGTTTTGGTTCATTCACACCTTTAAGCCCGTTCCTCCGCAGTGTGGCGTTGCCTTTGCAGTCAAAGATGGGGAATAATGCCGGCTATTTCCTTCCTTTCGCATTGATTCCGTTGGTTTCTGTGTTGTGTTATTTGTATTTCAGCTTTATTCATATTAATCCAAGCGACGTCCAACTGATTCTATTAAGCTTTAGCTTTCTGTATGTTTTCCTAAGGTTACAATTAGAAAAATATGTCGATAGTTAATAGTCTAGAGATTTATTCATTGGCTGTTCTTGTCTCTAATTTAGAATAAAGCTGCATCTGGCTATTTATATTCTGCCCAGGAAAATTTTCTTTGATAATTTTTTTAATTGCTGAGTTTTATCTGTCATTATAATAAGAGAGAAACAAAAAAGGAGATTAAATGGTCAAAGGAGCGTACCAGATAGCCTATTTTGTTCTTGTCCTTTAAGTTTCCTTTGCGTCAAGTTCTGTTTTGCCTCTTTTGGTTTTAATATGGATAATCTTAACATGCAGATTTTCTACCATTTAGCTCAGATTCCAATTAACGTTTTCCACAGTGATTTGTTGAAAATATTTGACAGTGGTATTAACATGTCTTAAAAAGTAATAAATATAAAATTCATCAGTGTGAGCCTCAGATTTGGAAATGATTGGGCAAATCAGAGCACATGTTGGGTGGGATACCATATGAGGACATGAGCAAGAGTTTCTACCTCTCTGCATCCATAAGGGCAAAGTCTCCGCAAATAGAGTCCCATGAAATTTTCCCGCCAGTTGATTTACCAGATTACTGAGTGTGATATAATCAAATGAACAGAATGCTGTCCTTGTGAGACTGGAGACGGCTATGTCAAATAGGATCCAAGTCACTTTTGAATAACTGAGTAGGTTTGAAATGATAGTTTATTAAAATGCTTATCTTTGTATTAGGTAACCCATTTTCATACTGTTACCAGTTTTCCAAACAGTATTCCTTCTTCCAAAACCCCATGTGTTTTCTTTGTCATGCTCTTAGTGTAGTTGCTGTCACTACAGGAACAGAAAGAGAGAACTAAAACTAACCAAGCCACATCATGACAAAGCATGCTGTATGAGCAAGACCAGTAATTCTTTTTCTGTATCTTAGAAGTCTAACTTCTCCGACTGGGTTCCCATATCATACATTTTTAACAGGACAAAGACCAAGCTCCAAAGTATAGGATGCTTTTTATTTTTTCCTTAACTTTATTTTAATATATTATGCATTAATATTTTATTCATGTTTATTAGTTTTCTATAATAGAAAAATTAATTCCCTGCCAAAAATACAACCTAACTCTATCTCTTTGTTTTTTCCTTCATTATTATGATACAGTGAGATTTTTTTCAGCATTTTATTCGTTTAGTAGCCATTTGAAGTTACAACAGTATTGAAAAAAGTGACTTATGACCATTTTCACACTTATGACTATTGTAGCATCCCCATGGTTACATATTCAAAATTTGGACGCTTGGCAACTGGCATAGATTTATGATAATTGTAGTGTCCTGGGGTCATGTGATCATCTTTTGCAACCCCCTTTTCCTTCCTGCTTAACTTGAAAGCCTAGAGCAGTGTTTGCATAATTGTCAACTAAGCCAAGATTTATTATAGCACAGTGTTATTGAACAAGTCTGTAATATTTAGCTTTACAGTGCTGTGTGTATCAACCAACTGGAGTTGATTTACTCAATCATTTAATAAACCATGAGTCCAGGGGCTCACTTCACAGAACACCTTAAGCTAAAATGTGGTTTATTAATATGTATAAATCTATATAATTAATTTATATTTCATATTCTGTGTAAACCCCAGCATTTCCTCTAAGGCAGTAAACAATGGCTGTATTAACCATTGGTTAGTCACTAGTGTTATAATGTGTTGCGTAATCCTTGTAGATGAATATAATCATCTTACAAATTAGTAAAATCAATTCTACATTAATTTTATCTTAGTTCCTTTTGTTAATATCAAGAGGATATCCCCTCAAATCCAGCATTGTCAAAATTCATTTATTTATTTTTTGTATTTGTGAGTGTGCTTTTGGTTTGTTGAGGGATTTGTTTAGATTTGAAGAATTACCATGCAACTAAGGTTTTGTGTATGTGTAAATCCAGCCATTGAACTTTGTAAACAATACTGTATGGCTTAGTATGCTGTATGAATCCAGCCATTTATATTTTTTCAGTAAACCATGACTTAGCATGGTATGTCAACATTGTTTAGAATTTCTGAGTTTCTTTAATGGGCTGGAAGTTTGTTCGGGTTTATCATTTTTGTTTATGTGCAGTATTGTGTTCACGTGGTTGTCTTTTTGGTGGAGACTGTACTTATATAACTGTCCTTATGTAGAGTCATGTTATCCATATATTGGTTTTAATGGGCTGTATATTCTTGATTCTTTAAGATGCTGACATATAAATCTGGCTTTTTATGCAAGTTTATTGTGCATGGAGATGGTTATATGTTTCAACAGTATTTATAGTTTTTGTATTGTACTTTCATAGTGTCTGTGGGTTAATAAAGATCCATGTTTTGTCCATTTTGAATATTTTTGAGCATCAGTGGTTTCCCTTCTGTGACTTGGGTATTTTGTTACCTTTTGTGGAATATTTGGAAATTCCAAATGCCATTGAACTCTAAGGAGCAGCATTTTTCAACCTTGCTAGTATTTAAGATATGTGGACTTCAGCATGCTGGCTGGGGAAATCTGGAAGTTGGTCCACACATCTTACACTTTGCTGAAGTTGAAACTATGGAGTAACAGGTAGCTTTGTTGAATGAATATCAGAGCCTGTTGCTGGGTTTAGAAATGGCAACTTCACTTCCATGTTCTTCTTATTTAATTTAATTCCAAAGATACCCGTACTTATTAGATTATGGAAAATTTTGTTATAAAATCCATAAACTCTTCTCTTAATTTGGCTTTGGAAAACTGACCTTGATGGTAGTTTATCATTTAGTAGAATGGAACAACTCAGTCAGAGCATCAGACTGATAGAGATCATGCATAGATGTTTCACTATTAATCATTTTTTCTCTTTTAACTAGTTTGTCTGTGTCAGAGGTGGGAAGAATGAATAAATCAGCATGATTATTTCTGTTCTCTTAAGAGACAGCTGTCAAGTATCTAATATTGTATTGTAAATGTTTTTTTTTAATGTGAACATGTTAGCATTTTAGCAATACACGTATGAAATTCAAACAATCCATTGTACTAGAAGAAAAATAATTCTGAAGAAAAATAATTCTAAAGAAATTCTAGTATAATAAAACATCTTTAACCCATAACGCAGTACACATCAAAACTATGTCATCCAAAATGCCCAAAACACAGCAGTAGCAATTCTATTTTTTTATTTTTCCAGAGGAGCACAGTATGTTCCAGGAGCACTGAAATTATATTTAGCAAAGGCTCATGTACAATTACTCTGTGGTACTCAGCTGGGACTTTACTCCCCTGGAATGGGTGCAATCCAAATTCCTAATAAGAGCCATATTTCAGGTAGCGCACTACCAGCTCAATACTATATGAGCTGCGACTGTGCCCCTGTGGACAAGGAGCCATTGAAACTACAGCTCACATCCTGCTATACTGCATTTTCTTTAAGGGCTCAGGGACTCAATTTATAACATCTTACCTAATAACATATCCGGGAAATACTGATCTTTTTTACAGGGCAACTACTGTTATAAGATCAGTATGAAGTAGTTTCTCGGAATGTGGCCAAATTCTGTTATGCTGTATGTAAAATTAGGCAAACTTTAACTGCCCACTGTTAAACCACCACAAAAAGCAATACATTATTCTGCCTGTCTTTTATTTTTTACTATTAGTATTGTTTTAATGCTTTTATTTGTAATGCTAGTCTGTGACTGTGACCGTAATAAAAATTGATTGATCTCCTTTAAACATGCCAGGTAATCTGCTTTTTAATCTTCTTAATGGATGGTTAATGATTTGAAATAATGGTATTTCAAAGTATTTCTCATTTCCATTTAATATAAGATGATTTTTGGAAGAAGTTTCTAAATTTGAATTATGCTGCAATTATTTTAAATAGTAACAATCCACAGTTACCTTCTAATAACTTTAAAAAGTTCATATCACATGACTGTCAGAAAACTGGAATTTTTTCACAATTGTAAATTTTAATAAAGAAATAGTATAAAATATACTGTGTCAATATATTCTAAACACATAGAATTAAAATTCTGAGAGAATGAAGCCAAGACCCAAGAACTTGAAATGGAGAAAAATGCTTATATATTTTTATATTGCAGTTCTCAAACTTAAACTTTTGTTTCAGTTTTAATAGTACATTATTCAGATTTCCTATATTAAAGCAAGGATTTATATTAATTACAAAATTTTAATTTATAAATATAAGTATTTAAATGGAAAGCTTATCAAATGTCTATGGCAGGGGTCTCCAACCTTGGCAACTTTAAGACTTGTGGACTTCAACTCCCAGAATTCCTCAGCCAGCTTTCTGGGAGTTGAAGTCCACAAGTCTTAAAGTTGCCAAGGTTGGAGACCCCTGATCTATGGCATTTAATAATCTGGTGGGCATTCTGGTCTATTGAACACAAGCATCATGTAAGCATATAACATCTGTTGCAAATTTCAGTTCTATGTCTGTTCTGAAGAACTGAGCAGCATGATTAGTGAAATATCAGCACATAGTTGTTTCCCAGAGGTAACAACTATAGAACAGAATTTCATAATTTTAGCTCTGTCATATTGAAAACCAGAATGGCAACATCTGCGAGAGTATGCTGAACTAGTTTATAACAATTGACTTTGAATTTTCAAAATCCATGCAAAAACACACTTGATTCCAGGTATGTCCAAAAGCATGGAATATTGCTACTCATTTGGTCTGACTTGATATAGTGTCATTTGCTACAATGTTCATATCTGTTGTGCAACTGAAATATATTTTCTTATGTGAAAATGTGGGTCTAATTTTATCATAGCTGGATTACCATTTTATAGTGATGTCATTGGACCATCCCAACATAACTAAATACAGTAAGCACTGCTAAGAAGTAGATAGATGCCTTCTCAAAGTGAAAAAAATACCTTATTCAGCTATTAGCTCTTACCTGTGAAGAAGAAAGAAACAGCAAATAACTTTGTTATGATCTGAAAACCTCTTTGTACTCTAATCAAAGCTGGGCCTGTATAGTAAAACACTTATTAAATTCTTATTGAGCTTATGACAGATTTATCCTGCTTTTGATAGGTAGATCTTATTATAGTGTACAGATAGTCCTAGGCTTATGACTGGTTGCTTAGTGACCATTGAGAGATACGACAGACTTCTCAAAAGGTATTTATGACTCTGTTTCAAAGTTATGGCTGGTGCCATGCCCCGGTGGTCATTCACCTTTACAACCAATTGCAGAGATGTAACAGTGACCTATTTCCTTCTACCATCCCGCTCTGCCGGGTCCCTACAAGCATTGTGCCTGCTTTTCCCTCCCACTGGGTCCCCATCCCCTTACATCCATCGTGTACTTATCTTCTGAAGATCTCCAGAGCTCCCAATCTTATATTGAGGAAGGAAGGAAGGCCATTCCATCTCTTAGTGTCCCTAAACCATACAGCCCAGGAATGGAATGATCTACTCTGCTTCCCTAAGACTGTGTTATTGCAATGGGTATCAGGGTGGGTAGGGCAGGGGGCCCAAGCCCTGTGAGGACCTGGTGCAGGGGGAAGGCCTTCAGGGATCCATTGAGAGGGAAACAGGCCCAAGAGCTGTGGGAAGCCTGAGGGGAAGGAAGCGGAGTACAGGGTATTTCAGGGGTTGGGAGAGGCCTTGATAGGATCGAGGAAGGTGGATCTGTGCCTGTGCTAGGCCTCCTGGGACTTCCTCCACCCCTGAAGCACCCCAAGCTGTGCTTAACAACTCACACAGTGTTTAACAACCGGATCAGAGCGAGGTCAGGCTCCATTAAGGTTGTAGGTTGAGGACTACATATACTGTACTGAAAGTCTTAAAAACCTTGAAGCTAGTTGGTTGTCTAACAATATATTTGCAACTGCAACAGTCTAGTGGAGTAATTGATGAGTCATCAAGTCAAGTGATTATTTCTCAGCTGTATGTGTGTAAACTCTTTTTTGACATATTTGTGAGAGTTTCAGGCAAAGCAAATTACTTCCAGTTTCTAATTACTTAAGAGGCTCCTTTTATAACTTTATAATCTTGGTGGATTTTTTTTTTTATTATTTAAGGTAAGATCTAGCTTGTATTTTTACTATAAAATTCTTTGGAAGAGATTGATTTTGAAGTGAATTATAATTGAGAAACATAATTTCACTACTATAAAAGCTTCAGTCTCTTAAAATATCAGATCAAATGATGCTAGGTATCACAATATTATCTCACAATAATATCTAAACGAAGTGGTACTTTTAACCTTGAGATAGGAAAATCCTAAATGGAGAATAGTTTATATTGGTATGCTTTTTGGAGCACTGCATTATAAATTGGTTATTTAATATACTTAAAATAGACCTGGAGCAATCAACATGTCATGTTATACATACATGTATTTTAAATTAGTGTGGTAGCTTTTTTAAAAGAATGGCAAAGACACATGTATTTATTCTGCAACTCCTATGAATGTATTGGAGATGTAGAACTTGCAGCTAGAGAATTGTATGATAAAATACTGAAAATTTCTAAATTTGTAGGAAGGATAACACAGACAAAAGCAGAATTACTGTGTTTTATTTTCTTCTTAGAATTGAATCTTTCATTGTAATGCTTGCATTCTCCACCATCCCTCCACCTTTTCCTTGCCTCTCGATTCTTTCTCCACCATTCAGAACCTCTGTGCCTTGCCTTCCCCTCTGTCCTTGAACGCCATCCTAATCAACAAGAACTATTTTCCATTTCCCTTTTCTCTTTCCTTGATTGACTGAGAATATTACCTGCTGTATATGTTATATTTGCCATAAAGGGTCAGAATTATGGGGGAATTAAGCTGCTTAATTTCTTCAGCTTCAATCTGAAATAATTCCGGTTGCTGGAAAGGTTTTTGAGATTTTTTAAAATTCATAGATGTTAGGTATTTTAACTGGTGCAGTGCAAATTTGTGGGAAGATACTGATGCCAGTAATCAACATCTTGCCAGTCTCTAGTCTACTAAATAGTGCAGAAGTGTGTTTTTGAAAATTAGCAGTTATTTTCATGTTGAATTTTCATTATTCAAAATAATGGGGAATGTACTTTTTTGGCTGTTCAGAGTTGAACAAATTCAAATACTGAACACTTGTTTATGGCAGATTAGTAGAAATCTAGAAATCAGGATGTTCTGCTTCAGTATAAATACTTCAAAAACTACATATGTAATGTTATCCATGATATATATATGTGTTTGAGAAAATGTGCTTACTGCCTGAATTGTCAAATCACACTGATTGGTTTTAAGAAGTAGCACAGAGACTCAGTCTAGATTCTCTGATTATCTTGCTGTTTCTTAAATGAGATTTGGGTTGCCTATGCATTGAAGGTGTCCAGTTCCTGAATGTGATTCTTTCAGCATAGTGACTTCACTACTTCTTCAGCAGTAGTGGCACTGTTGCTGTTAGAGAGGGACACCTAAAAACACAAAGAAGGCCTGAGATGTGGTCTCTAAAGCCAAATTAGTGAACTATGGAGATACTGGCAGGCAGGCAGGATATACCACAAGAGAGGTTTTGGTGTTGATACAGTATTGCCCCTACATAGGCAAATATATAGAGGCACCATCAAAGAGATCCACCAGCCCATACCTTTTCAGATGAGTTCTTCCAGCTGCCCAAGTTCAACTTTGAAACCAATGAGGCTTTACATGTAGCAGTAATCATTGGCTGATTTATTGAGTTACTGATTTTGTTCAATCTCCTTCAGGGAGAAAGGGAAATGAAAAGGCAACTAAAATATAAGGTCTGTCTTCTTTATGATTGATTTAATACAGCTATTATCAAAAATATTCCTTGGCAGATTAAATAGATTAAAAATTAAACCCTCAATAATAATAAAACATCAGTGAAAGGATTTTGGTCAATACATAAGGAAAGAAGCCTTACTGTAGAATCATTCTAAGCTGTTCAGGATATTAAAGTCAATACTAACTCTTTGAAAATGGATTAGGATCTAATGTCATTGCGAAGAAACTGTAGCATCACTTGATTGTTCATCACACTGTTATAAATTAATTTTATTTTATTTTAATTTTATTTTCAATGCACTGAACTTTTCAAGCATTTTTAAAAGTAGCCAGTCACGTACCACAGTGTAGCATACCAGACTAAATGTAGAAAACTGATACTTGGAAGTTCTTATTTCCATTAGGTTGTGAGTGGCATATTATCCTAAACTTAAAGGAAATTCTAGCCACCGAGGCTTCTTGAGCCTCAGGTCGTAATGATGTATTGGAGTTCTCAATAAATATTACCACTGACTCTATGAATGGGGAAATGTCCTCTTACAAAATTATCTAAAAAGAATAGAAACAGGTTGTGTGTGTGAGAGAGGGGGGGGGAGCACAAAGAGAATTCAAATGTAAGCAGTCATTACTGCTGAAAGTGTGGACACATTTGAAGACTGGGTTGAAGAATAAATTACGTTTAGGATGAACTGCTTATCTGGATGATATAATTATGCTAATAAGTTCCAAACAGTTCTTCATTCTCTTGTCTTTATTTCCTTGTTTGGCTATCTTTTCAGCTCTTCTAATTTCCACAGTTTTGTTCCTCCTTTATGTTTTCCTTCCTTTCCAAACACAGCTACCACTTAATTTATGTCCATCCTTTTTTTTTTTCCTTTTTGTTGTTTCTACTGGAAGGCAGGAGATGTCTCTGTACTGTTTATTGTGCATGAGATTGAGATTGGATGGTGTGTGACATGGAATGGTGGGAATATTGCAGAAGGTGTTAAATTACTCTATAGATAGAATACCTTGTTATAAACAATCAATTTAATTCTTAGTTGTTTTTAGAACTGGCCTTGCTCTTTTTTGGAATGTAGCTTCTTGTATGTATGGGAAGAGAAAATTGTGTAGAATTGGTTGGATTTGGCAAGCATATGTTGACAGGGAATCTGAATATCCAAGAATATTTGTTTATTTTATCTTTTTCCGGGGGAACATCTTAAATTTAGGGTCATCTTCCTATATTTCTGCCTTTCATTTTTGTTTTCCAGGTGCAGGACTTTATTAGTACTTCTTTCTTCAAATATGTTTGATTCTTTGATTCTTTTTCTAGGGCTTCCATCGCATTTCACTTACTGATGCATCACAAAGGACTAGGACACGGGTGTCAAACTCGATCGCGTCACATGACGTATTGTGACGTATTGAGACGTTTTTTGCCTTTGCGGAGCTGGGGTGGGCGTGGCCTGTGTGTGACACATCTGGCCTGCGGGCGACACATCCGGCCTGTGGGCCGCCAGTTTGACAGGCCTGGACTAGGATGTCCCCTGTGGCATTTTTCACATAAGGGGCTAGTAGCATGATGCCAGAGCCATTTCATAGCAGAATTCTAGAATTGTGGCTACTTTCAAAGCTCTTCAAGGATTCAGAATACTGCTTCAAGGACATACAATTCAAATAATTGCAAACAACACAAAAGAGAACCTGTTCCCTCATACTTCTTGATCAGTAATTGAACGTTTGAAATTGGTGCACCTGCTTGTACAGATAGTCCTCAACTTACGACCATAATTGAGCCCAAAATTTCCAGTTGTTAAGTGAGACATTTGTTAAGTGAGTTTTGCCCCATTTTACAGCCTTTCTTGCCACAGTTGTTAAGTGAATCACTGCAGTTGATAAGTTAGTTATACGGTTGTTAAGTGAATCTGGTTTCCCCATTGACTTTGCTTGCCAGAAGGTCACACAAGCTGATCACATGACCTTAGGACACTGCAACCGTCATAAATACGAACCAGTTGCCAAGCATCTGAATTTTAATCACATGATCATGGGGATGCTGCAAAGGTCATAACTGTAAAAACGGTCATAAGTCACATTTTTCACTGCCGTTGTAAATATGAACGGTCACTAAACGAACTGTTGTAAGTCAAGGACTACTTGTAGTACATTTAAAGGTGAGTAGTTGCATCTTAGGAGTTTCCAAACAAAAGTGCAAAATGTACTTTTTGCCACTGATTTTCCATCAGAAGACAGTCAGATGCTGACTTATTTATAGGGCTGTGTAAACAATGGAAAAGAAATGTTTTGCAGAATCTTTTCAGATAGTTAAAGCGGCAGCGTCAGTTGTAAGGCTTGCATCAGACAATGTAGTCTTTTCTGGTTGTCAGCAGTAATACTATATGCATTTGCTTTCTCCACTTCTGAGAAGGGTAATTGCTGTGGTTCAGAAAGAAATGCTAATAATTCTTTGAGGCCCTCAACAGATATATATGTCCATAGGCAATGCTATCATTGGTAATCTATACTTTCATCTATTTTGTTAGGATGCATTGCCTCACACTTTATATAGTTTAATACTCAGATGTGTAATTTGTAAGACTGCAGATCTGAGAGGATGCAGGTACAGATATAAATACTTATGCATTGAAATAGTGATATCGTATTCCATACATGTTAAGGAGAATATTAAGTAAACTTAGGAAGAGAATGCAAATTCATTAATTTAAGTATCACAAGTAAGGGAATGTTACAAGTAACATTACTTGTTACAACACAAGTAAGTTATGCTCAGAAACTCTATTGGTGGTAATGATTAATGGCATTCATTCTGCTTTGCTAGATACTGACCAAGATAATTTGATTTAATTTGAAGATTAAATATTTTCTCTCCCTCCCCCCATGCCCTATTATCTGCACTCGTTTTCCAGATTATTGAAGATTTAAGATGGATTTCTCTAAACTCCCCAAAATCCGTGATGAAGATAGAGAAAACGTGTTTGGCTATGTCTATGGAGTCTCAGGGCCTGGTAAGTGGTGCTTTGTTCTCTTTGAGAAATCTCTGCCTTCCTCTTTTACATAGCAAACATTATGAGAATTTCTCACTATGATGGAGATATTTTTATACTTGGTACTATTATCTGTGTGGACATGAACAGAATAGAGCACGGTTCTGTTCTAAATGTTTGCCTTTTGCTGTTCTGAGCCTTCTCTAGAATGATGGTGTTCACTAAGTGTTTTCACCAGATTTGAGGTCCATTCCTCCAGCACATGGAAAGATTTTCCTTCCCTGCATGGAGGGGAAGGGGAATTCCTTGGTGCACTTGGCCACAAATCCAACATCGCCTCGATTTGCAACCTTCCCTGCCAACTTCCCCATTGACTTTCTGATGAAGCTGGCAGAGAAGATTGCAAATGAGAGACAATAAATGATTGGAATCAGTTGGCAATCACATGATTACAAGGCACTGGGCAACAATTTTAAATGCGAACAGATTGTCAAGCACCCAAAATGAGATAATGTGACGGGGGGGGGATGGGGGGTGCAGGTGCAACATTTTATGATTACATTTACATTAAACGACCGGTCATAAATTGAGGACTACTTATATGCTTCAGAGCATGTGTAAAATCCTGATTCCTATTTTATGCATACATAAAATACACTTGCATAAAATTCTTCTTCAGATTAATAGACCTTTGCTTTAATGGGTACCTCCTAGTCTCAGTACTGGTATTTCATTTGGAGTCCTTACCTTTCTCAGAAGTCCTTCTTCCAATTAAAGACTCATTTGCTGTTTCCGAGCTACAGTATCACACATCCTTTCTTCCAATCCTGTTATGATGATGTAATTCCTTTTGAACTGTTATTGGAATGGAACTGAGAACTTACATTGTTCTATGTGAAAATATACAAATTATAGGCAGTTAAGTTTTGAAACCTGGCATAATGATCTGGTAATGCAGATTCACAGATGGCAAAAAACCAATGTTACAGATAAAGAGTATATCATTCTAAAGAGACTAATACAGCTCTATGCATGTTTACTCATGTTCATATTATTACGCATAGGATAACAGCTTAGCAAATTATTTTTATCAATATTGCAATAATTAGAAGTGAGAAGATAGTGGTGATGTACTAACATAAAATTTGACACAAAGGATGTTTCAGAAAGCAACATCAAAGAATTGTCACATAAACTGAGATATATATTTATGTTATTGTTTAGTATAATTTACTCTAGCCATACATTTCTCAGATTAAGAAACCATTATTTTTTTCTTACCGTTACTAGATTCTTTTCCTCCTTTTCTTTCACCTGCTTCTTTTAATTATCTCAGGTAGTTGTGTTTTTGTTGTATAGCTGGTGTAGCTTATCTTTGTCAATCACTTGTTTATATTATACTATTGAAGAAAAAGAACATGGAAATATTCTTGGTAGTTCTCTCCAGAATTTTTAGGTACAATGATGCACGTTACTAAAGCTCATACTGATGTATTATCATGAAAGTTTTTTAGTATACTCTCTCTCTCAAACATGCATGATTCAAGTCCTTCACTATAGATTTGGCTACAACAGCAAGCCAGTCAGGATCCAGTCTGACCCAAGTTTCAGAAGTTTTTCTCTTCACTGAAGGATTCTATCCAATTTCTATGATAAATGACAAAATAAATGACATTATCAGTTCAGAAGATTGATGTGGATCCCTTAGTAGCCCATTTACATCTACCTTGTGGAAAGTTGTGTTACCTGCTTATTGGGCGTTTTAACTGAGCACTGTAAAGAGTTCAATAGGGCTCCTAGGGAACTTTAAATAATTGAGCTTGCAGCTGAATAGCTGAGCAGAGAGGTGAAATTTCTTGTCCATTACTGTTCCCAAAGGAAGAAGAACGCTAGATAGAAGAGTTTCTGTACTTCAAAGTGACTTCATCTTTTTTCTGACATTATTATTATTATTATTTGCATGTCTGAGATTTGTTAGTTGAGCTCATGTTCAGAAAACACTAGATGTGAATCCTATCCTAACATTTATATATTAAAATAATGCTTAGTTCTTTCAGGCCAAATGACAAGATTTATAGTAAAGAAAATATAAAGCTACTATTAGCTAGAATCATAATTCAATCTATATAATCCTTTTCTTTGTTTTTCTTAGTGGTCACAGCTTGCAACATGGCAGGAGCTGCCATGTATGAACTGGTACGAGTTGGAAATAGTGAGCTTGTAGGAGAGATTATCCGGTTGGAGGGCGACATGGCTACTATCCAGGTGTATGAGGAAACCTGTATCCTTTTAGCTGATATGCAACTTAGATTTTTTTAGCTTAAGACATGAGTTTAGAGGGTATAAAGTAATGGAAAGACAAAATATGGTGTGGTTTAACATTTACAGTTAAACTATAAGCCAGTGATGGCGAACCTTTTTTGGTTCGCGTGCCAAAAGGGGGGGGAGCACGGGGCAGTCATGCGCGCGCGTGCCCACATCCATGCGCCCCCCCACGCATGCGCACGTGACCCCCCACGCTCCCGGCACGCGACGGCACACCCGTTTTTCTCTCTCACCAGGCTTCAGAGCCTTTCTAGGAGCCTTGGGAGGGCGAAAATGGCCTTCCCCACCCCCCCGGAGGCCCTCCGGAGGCAGAAAATGGCCCATTTGCCAACTTTTGGTTGGACCGGAAGTCCCATTTTTTCAAGTTGGGAAACGGGCCATTTCTGGCCTCCGGAGGACCTCGGGGGGGGGGAGGCTCTTTTCGCCCTCCCCAGGCTCCTAGAAAGGCTTTGGAGCGTGGGGGGAGCAAAAAAACGGGCCTTCCGGAACTT